>JAJJWW010005468.1:0-301852 GCA_023531295.1 Papaver armeniacum | reverse complement strand
ACTTAAGTATGCGTACATGTACGCATACTTAAGTACCCGGATTAAGTTTGTTTTCAGTTCACAAACTCCAGCAGAATTTCACGGGACGTGAACTTCCGAAAGTACGCGTATAGGTATGCGGACTTTAGTTCCGGCTATCCTGAGCAGTAAAGTATGCATACTTTGGTTCCAGGATTTTGGACTTACACAAGTATGAGTTCACATAGAATGTTTATATCCATTCAAGGTTATATACTCTAAACTCTTATTTCAATCATTGAAACATTCTTAGAGGATGTCAAATAGAGGTTACTCACACACTATTCTTCATTAAAGCGATTTTCAAGATATTGAAATAATCAACATGACTTTCGTCACTTGTCACCATGAACTTGGACAAAACGAAAGCTTACCGACACATATTTCGAGAAATAAATAAGTCAGATAAACTCGGCTCGAAATAGCAAATGTGTATAATCGAAGTCTATATAACAATACGACTTTTGTATCAAGATATGAGATAGAGTATATAGGCTTTTGAGTGATAGATAAGTTCAAGTCTCCACATACCTTTTAGTCGATGAAATTCCACCAGTTCCTTGAGTAGTTCTTCGTATTGTATGATGAACGTCGTGGAGTCTAGAGCTCAACTACACTTTCTATCCTAGTCCGAGACTTAGCTATAAGTAGACTAGAAATCAAGACTTATAGTTTTGGCTAAACTTGAAAAACAAGCTTGAGATAGCAACGCTTGTGAGTTCGATCGAGCAGTGCTCTAACAAATACAATATAAGATGTATATGTATTAAGAGAAGACACTTCTCATTAAGGAAACCCTATGAACTCAAAGGAATAGGACACGGGCGTTCACGGACCGTTCACAAGTGAATGATGGATTTAAACAAAAACTAAGAAAAAAAACACAATGTTTGTCAATATTGCTCAATAATCCTTAAAATTAGAGCCTGAGTCATGAAGCAGGCTTGCATAACTCAAATTAAAAAAAATCTTGAGACTCCCATAGTCATCATCCTTGTTCCTCTCAAGATAGATTCAAGAATGAGTTTACCTAGAGTTAGGTAAAGGAGTGAGAAATGACCTCACTACCAAACATGGGAGAAGGGTTGTACAAGTTATTTGACCGTTTTACTTGTATATTTCCTTCTTTCCATCGATTATAACGTATTCCAGAGGAATTTTTCATAAAACCCTTTCAAAAGTCCATCTGAAGGATTTTTCTGAGGACTGAGTCTAGGACCTCTAGAAATCGGTTTCAGAATAGGGAATTTGGAGGATTTCCATTTTCTTGATCTAGACTTACCAGAATTGTTCTTATAGACACAGGGAAAGTCTTCATTAGTGGCACAAAAGTTTATACCGTAATGAGGAACATGAAGCCTGTGATGATTTCTTGAAAAGGGATCATTTTTATAAGATTTATGGTTTTCTGCAGGCAAGAGATTCACTGTAGATGTCGTCAGACGATTTACTCCATTGACAGTAGAAAGAAGCAAATTATGGAGATTAACAATTTGTTTCCTCCTGGTAAAACAATGAAGATCATAGTGATTCTTTTTCCCACAGAAGGAACGGCATCGTGGATTTGAGACATGATTTCCTTGACCCAACACTTCTGCCTGCACATGCAAATTTTGCAAGTGCTTCACCGTAATTAATCCCTTAGAGAAATTTTTATTTACGCTAGGTAAAACCTTGTGAGTATCAGGAGAAGATGTAGAAGATGACATAATCATCAAGACAGAGTTTTCCTTTTTCAAGGTGTTACACTGTTCTCGGGCAAGTTGAAGAGATGCAACAAGTTTCTCTTTTTCAACACGATAGTTGTTTATTTCTGATGAATGATCCTTGACTAAACGTTTTTCTCTAATTGAGTCTTCTCTAACAGTATCTTCAAGAGTACTAATCTTTTCACGCTGTAGAGTAGTTTCTTGAACCAATTTTTCGATATTGTTAGAGAGAGATTCAATGAAGATATAGAGTTCACATTCCCTTTCAAGAGATTTCTCAAATTCATCGATAAGATGATCATTCTTTTCTTCAAGAATCTTAATTTTAGAAGCTTGAAGGTCAGCATAATTTTTTATGATCTGGTGAGTTCCATTTCAGATTCTGACACAAGCTCACAAAATTTGTTTTTCCCTCGGGATTCGGAAGAATCTACTAAGGAGCTATCCTTTGAGGCAAACCCAAGTTTTTTGTTGTAAACGGAATCTTTGGAAGACATATCAATATGCGTTATCTTGTGAGATACTTCTTAGGTCCTCAGAACACAGATTGCTACAAACACAGACTTATAAGGTCTTTAATGTGTTTGCCTGCTCTGATACCAATTGAAAATGCGGGGGGTCTAACAACCACACCCAACAATTCGTTTGGCAATTTGAGAGGACTTACTCTAATGCACTTTCTAGAGAATCAACTAGATAGTCAGACTCAATCTAGAGTAAAGTATATCAAAGAGTTTTAATATCTTTGTTTCACAATGTAATTAGCAAATCAAACAGATAGAAATCCGTGAGCCTGATTATTATGTGAAACAACTTGAACGGTACCAAAGACCAATGTTCAAGTGTTAATCAATGTAAATCAACAACCAAAGGTTGGATATTCTAATTGATTGATCTTAACGCACGACCTGTGATATTTCGATTATATAACAAAATATAATGCATAAAATAAATAACACAGATACCAGAATTTTGTTAACGAGAAAACCGCAAATGCAGAAAAACCCCGGGACCTAGTCCAGATTGAACACTACATTGTATTAAGCCGCTACAGACTCTAGCCTAATACCAATTAACTTCGGACTGGATTGTAGTTGAACCCTAATCAATCTCACATTGATTCAAGATACAGTTGCGTTCCTTACGTCTCTGATCCCAGCAGGATACTACGCACTTGATTCCCTTTGTTGATCTCACCCACAACCAAGAGTTGCTACGACCCAAAGTCGAAAACTTGATAAACAAATCCGTCTCACACAAAAAAGTCTATAGGATTGAATAAATCCGTCTCCCACATAAATACCCAAGAGTTTTTGTTTCGTCTTTTGATAAATCAAGGTGAACAGGAACCAATTGATAAACCGGACTTATATTCTCGAAGAACAGCCTAGTATTATCAATCACCTCACAATAATCTAAATCATATGATGGCGAAACTAGATATTGTGGAATCACAAACGGTAAGACGAAGATGTTTGTGATTACTTTTATCTTGCCTATCGGAGAAATTAATCTCGAGTCAAAAATTTCAATTGTACTCAATACGATAGATGAAAAACCTGATTCAATTAACAAAGCATTCAATATTCACCGTTAGATGAAAAACCTGATTCAACCAAGCTAATATCTTTCAACCGTTATCGAACTTAGCTTGTTACACACAAATCAAATGTACCCTCATTTAGGTTTATGTAACCGTACCTAAACGTATACACCATGTTGGTTCACAAATAGTTAACCGAGGTTAGCCATATGATCAGTCTCATATCAACCTTATTCATCTTAACCACAACTAGTTCAAATGACTCAAATGAAACTAGTTGAAGAACCGTTCAATTGCTATATTCTCATAGAAGTATACAAGAACACAATTGAATAAAAAATCGGTTTGATTCACTCGAATCAATACATGAACATTATAGACACCGTTTGCAAAGATTATATTCCTTATTTTATAAACGTTTAGGTTCATGCACATGACCGATTTTAGAAAGTAACCACTTAAGTATGTGTATGGGTATGCGTACTTAAGTAACCGGATTTGAGTTTGTTTTGGTTTTCAAACTCAGCAGAAATTCACGGACGTGAGCTTTCCGCTATTATGCGTACATGTACGCATACTTTGGTAACTGGTTGAGTTGGTTTTTGATTTCCAAACTCAGCAGAAATTCATGGGCGTGAACTTCCGCCAGTATGCATACGTGTACGCATACTTAGCCAGTCTCCATCAACCATTTAGTACACACACAAGTATATATACATTTGGTTCCCAGTTTTGGACTTATACACAAATGTGCGAACACACTATATGCTTATATCCAAACATGGTTACGTGACTCTAAGCTCTTTATTTTAATCATTGAAAAATTCTTAGAGGATGACTATAGCCGTTTTCACACACTATTAGCATCAAAGCAATTTTCAAGATATTGGAATAATCATTATCGAAACATTCCAAGCCTACACCAAGTGATTGTATCACACAAACCATGTAAGATGTTACTCGGCAATTTTCTCATGATATAAGATGAACTTGGTCGAAGCGAAAGCTTGCCAACACATATTTCGAGAAATATGTAAGCGAGATAAACTCATCTCGAAATCTCAAATGTGTATATAGAAAACTATATCGTAATACGACTTATGTCTCAATATAGGAGATAGAGTAGAAATAGACTTTCCAAGTGATAGATAAGTTCAAGTCTCCACATACCTTTTGTCGATGACGTTCCACAAGCTCCCCTTAGTAGTTCTTCATCTTCAAATGATGAACGCCGTGAAAACTAAGCTCAACTACACAATCTATGTCCTAGTCCAAGACATCTATAAATAGGCTAGAAATAAAGACTTATAGTTTTGATCACTAACATTGACAAACATGCTTGAGATAGCAACGCATGCGAGTTCGACCGAGCAGTGCTCTAACAGATACAATATAACAACAAGATTACTTGTGTGGTTGACTATGGATACAAGATCGAGACGATACGACAACAAAGTGTGTACTTGATAATAGGTTCGATAATAACCGAAACTCTATAGGATCACTATCAAGTATTATGAAGTAAATGTACTTGTGTATTTTACTTAATTATAATAACAATTATAATGTGGAAAACAAAGTAAAAGACACAACAATATTTTGTTAACGAGGAAACCACAAATGCAGAAAAACTCCGGGACCTAGTCCAGTTTTGAATTCTCTCAGAATTAAGCCGCTATACAAAATCTAATACCAACTTCATACAGTTGAAACCAAGCAGACTACCCCTAGCTACTTAGTTTCTTCAGTATCCATGCGCTTTCGACTTCTAGAGTCACGCACGTGAATAGCAAGTCCTTTGGATCGTATTCCAAACAGCAAAGGAAGAATCTGTTTGGTAACCACTCTAATCAATCTTACTAGAAGATAAGATAAGTTGTTTACAAAGGATCTTCCGTTTAATCTAATAAACTCCTTTGTATGGTTAGATAAATCTATCCAATGATTACCGAAATAACCAAGTTTAGATTCGCACTCAATCAATATAGATCTCAAAGAGAAACTATAAAGCGATGCCGATCTCACGCAATTAATCAATCAGATCTATCAAAGATAACCGATTCTAGTTGGATCCCAGCCGATCAAGGTTTGTGCACTAAATCCACAAGATACGAAAACCAATAATAATTCTTTTTCGTCTTCAAATCTTCAATTGCCTTCAAAACCTGCACAACAACACTTGAATCCTCTTGTGACCAATCACACACAGAACGGAGTCTGTTAACAAGGGATTATCACAAGATGTCTTTAGATCCGAAGATGTTTCTAAAGATCCCGTCGATACTTTGATCTAGTCTGAGTGAATCTTATATCAGAAGAGAAGATTCTCAAGAATAAACAAACTAGGTGCAATCAAAGTTTCAACAACCGTTGGTCAATCAAATCAATAATCGAAAACTAATAACAGTACAATTATCTAGTTTCCCACCAACGATATTCGTAGAGCTTCTTGATCCCACCGAAGTCTTTAAACGAGCGGTCGTAAGAGATTTCACTTAATTAGGATACTTTCCTCTCCGAATAGATGACTCCACCAAAAACAACAAGAAATGAAGTTTGCCTGGCTCTTAGGATAGTTTGTTAGAAATGAAAACTTAGGTATTTATAGACCAAGATTGTTTGGACAACAAGGAAATTCCAAAACCGAAAATATTCTCAAGATATGCATTAAAGTACCTAATTTCGTTTTTCCTATTTCCACTTAAATGCCAAACCTATTTTCCGAAAACTCTCATAGAAAACTTCTATTATTAGTGTAGCACATTCACTAATAATATTTTCCAGAGGATATGCTTTAATTGCTGGTAATTATAACACATAAAATGAAAATCATAATTAAATGCTTTTTAATTTTTCGGACCAGGGATCACTTTGAGTATCAAGGAATATCTTTGAACAATAAATGATAAGAGTTAATGCTCGTGTTCAATGTATGTTGACATCTTTACACGGAAAACCCTAATTCTGAAAACTACACAAGTTCATGAAGAAAATATGTAATTCATGGAAAATCGGATTTGCATCTTGGAATCAAATCTACCACACTTCCAAACAAGTTTAAAATTGGTTCTACCAAAATTCCAAGACTACTATGTGATCGGTCATACCAAGTCACAATGGTTAGTTGTGATCGGTCCTACCAAGTCACATACATGGGTTCAGATCGGTTATACCAATCACATGGATGGGTTTTACCTAAAATGGTACCTACTTGTGATCGGTCAAACCAATTACAAGGATCAGTCACACAACCTCTTATGATCAGTCACACCAATTACCAGAATCGGTCGCACCAATTAAAGGATCGATCATACCATCTCATGGTGATTACTTAGGATCGGTTACACCAATTACCAGAACTAGACCTACCAAATCTAGGTATTGTGATTGGTTATACCAAGATACATAACCTGAGTTAAGATCGGTTCTACTAACTCACACATATTGGTCATCCAAATAATATGCAATGAATATCCGGACCAATATACCTATTGACTTCCCTTTCAATTCATGAAACAAGTTCACGAACCTACTTCCTCTAAACAAATGGAAAACATCGTTTCCTAGGATGAAATCTTCACCATAAACCCATACACATAATCATAAAACTATATACAAGATTATATCGATGTCATATTGTTGATGGTGGTTTTAAAACAAGGGGTAAAATCGTAAAACCCCATGACCTAGTGTTACCCGCAACACATTAACTAAGAGCATTTAACTCGTGTGTAAATAATTAATAGGGGTATTTTTCAAAATACCGTTAGGGTTTTCGACACGTAACCCTAATTCCAAAACAAAGCCGCATACTCGCGCACCATGGCAACAATGCCAAACCAAGCCGCATATCGCGCACCATGGCAACAATGCCAAACCAAGCCGCATATCACGCACCATGGCAACAATGCCAAATCAAGCCGCACCCTCGCGCACCATGGCAACAATGCCAAACCAAGCCGCACCTCGCGCACCATGGCAACAATGCCAAATCAAGACGCACCTCGCGCACCATGGCAACAATGCCAAACCAAGCCGCATACTGCGCACCATGACAAAGAATGTCAAACCAAGCCGCATCTTTGCGCACCATGGCAAAGCAATGTCAAACCAAGCCGCATACTCGCGCACCAAGGCAACAAAGTGCCAAACCAAGCCGCATATCGCGCACCATGGCAACAATGCCAAATCAAGCCGCACCCTGCGCACCAAGGCAACAATGCCAAACCAAGCCGCACCCTGCGCACCATGGCAACAATGCCAAATCAAGCCGCACCATGGCAACAATGCCAAGCCAAGCCGCACTCTGCGCACCATGGCAACCATGCCAAACCAAGCCGCACTCTGCGCACCATGGCAACAATGCCAAACCAAGCCGCATACTGCGCACCATGGCAACAATGCCAAGCCAAGCCGCACTCTGCGCACCATGGCAACAATGCCAAACCACGCCGCATACTGCGCACCATGGCAACAATGCCAAACCAAGCCGCATACTGCGCACCATGGAAACAATGTCAAACCAAGTCGCATACTGCGCACCATGGCAACAATGCCAAGCCGCATACTGCGCACCATGGCAACAATGCCAAGCCAAGTCGCATACTGCGCACCATGGCAACAATGCCAAACCAAGCCGCAAATCAATATCACCATGGCAACCATGCCAAACCAAGCCGCACTCGCGCACCATAGCAACCATGCCAAAACAAGCCGCATCATTATGCACCATGGCAACCATGCCAAGCCAAGCCGCACTCTGCGCACCATGGCAACCATGCCAAACCAAGCCGCACTCTGCGCACCATGGCAACCATGCCAAAACAAGCCGCATATCACGCGACCATGGCAGCCATGCCAAGCCAAGCCACTCTCGCGCACCATGGCAACCATGCCAAACCAAGCCGCACCACGCGCACCATGGCAACAACGCCAAATTCCAAGTCGCTATGACTTTGGCCCACGCCAACATAGCGCCCTAGGTTTGCAAGACTTGCAACTAGGTCAACATGGCTGCACGTGCCATTGGCACATGCCAAAACGTGTCGCAAGCCATATTTCCAAGTCGCTATGACTTTGGCCCACGCCCAACATAGCGCCCTAGGTTTGCAAGACTTGCAACTAGGTCAACATGGCTACACGTGCCATTGGCACATGCCAAAACGTGTCGCAAGCCATATTTCCAAGTCGCTATGACTTTGGCCCACGCCAAACATAGCGCCCTAGGCTTGCAAAACATGCAACTAGGTCAACGTCCATGCATGCCATTGGCACATGCCAACATGCTCGCTAGCCGGTTTCCCTAGCAAAACCACGGCCCTAACGGCCACGCATGCCATTGGCACATGCCAACATGCTCGCTAGCTAGTTTCCCTAGCGAAATCACGGCCCTAACGGCCATGCATGCCATTGGCACATGCCAACATGCTCGCTAGCCGCTTTCCTAGCAAAATCACGGCCCTAACGGCCACGCATGCCATTGGCACATGCCAACATGCTCGCTAGCTAGTTTCCCTATCAAGGTCACGGCCCTAACGGCCACGCATGCCATTGGCACATGCCAACATGCTCGCTAGCTAGTTTCCCTATCAAGGTCACGGCCCTAACGGCCACGCATGCCATTGGCACATGCCAACATGCTCGCTAGCTAGTTTCCCTATCAAAGTCACGGCCCTAACGGCCACGCATGCCATTGGCACATGCCAACATGCTCGCTAGATAGTTTCCCTATCAAGGTCATGGCCCTAATGGCCACGCATGCCATTGGCACATTCCAAACACACACGCTGGTAGCCTAACTTGCAAACCGTGTAACCTACCACCGAGGCATTCCGCACATGCCAAACACACACGCTGGTATCCTAACTTGCAAACCGTGCAACCTACCACCAAGGCATTCCGCACATGCCATTGGCACATGCCAAACACACACGCTGGTATCCTAACTTGCAAACCGTGCAACCTACCACCAAGGCATTCCGCACATGCCAAGCACACACGCTGGTAGCCTAACTTGCAAACCGTGCAAACTACCACCAAGGCATTCCGCACATGCCACACGCGCCACTAGCGGCGCCACTTGCACTCAAGATGCAACCAACACTCGAGACATCAACACAACCGAGGGATGCTTCTTTAGGGTTTTGGTTTGGCGGTCACAAAGATGCGGCGTACACTACGCTCACATTAAGAAAGCGTGAAAGGAATAAAGCGGTCAAATAAAAGAGGAAATAATGGTGAAAAACGTTTTCGCCCATTAAACCATGCGGTTACCACCTCCTCCCATTATTTCACCCTTTACTCTCTTCCTTCATGAGGCCAGGGTACGTTTCAAACTCGACTTGTATAAATAGGTCTTACCTATTTCCACCAGACAACAAGTCTCGGTCAGGAGAAATATACTACACTTACACTCTCAGAAAGGCAACTTTGCAAGCTCTCTCAAAAGCTTCCAGCTCTTGCAAGCTTCCTAAGCTTTCACTTTCTGATACAAGTCGAGATACTACTCTCCTCAACACCTTTCTTTGCTTCCCTCCCCAAATCAACCCTTCTCCTCCACTTTGTGACCGAAGCAAGTCCGGAACGGCCATTTCTTGGTTTAGGCCGGACTTGTACAGATTGATCTCTCGAATCTATAAAGTGCTCACGTGCAGCACATTTGTTTAGGGTTTGAACCAGTTTCTCACTCACCTACCGAATTTACCGAAATCGGTAGAAACGATTTTTACCCATAAACAATTGGCGATCACGGTGGGACGATTGATCTATCGGCTGCAATGTCAGACTGTCGATCTCGTTCTTCGACCCAGATGTCAAGATGGTAGGGGAAGGCGACTCAATCCGACTCAACTGCCAGACGACCCGGTTACCAGTTGTAAAACTACACCTGAAAACTGGGGACTCGCTGAAGACGCTACCAGCAATTGGGGACTAACTGGCGATGCTACCAGAAAAGCCGCCTTTTACTTTTACTTGGAGAGAGGCGTGTTTGCAAGTCAAACTTTGAACCAGACATCCGGTATGTCTTTCAAAAAAAAAAAGAGAAAAAGAACCTAAATGAAAGTTTAACAGAGAAACATTCAAGGAAAATCATCCAACAGAGGTCCGCTCTTCTTGGAGAAATTCAACTTTGCATCTTCAAGAGCCGCTCTCTTCATAGTTAACATCTTAGAAAGCTTTTCGAGTTCTACCTCCTGTCGTGCAATCTCCTCGGCGGAAAGGCTTTCTATTGCTGCATCTTTCAACTTCTGGATCTCAGCAAGGCCTTCGACAAACCACGAAGTGTTGAACTCCTTTTCTACGCGCACGTCGCAATGGTGCTCCCAGTCGGCAATAACGTCTTCAGAAATGGTGTGACCAAATCACCACGCATATCCTCGATGGAAGATAAAGCCTCTTCCACACGCTTGCCGACGCGCATGCCGAAACGCTTGCCGACGCACTTGCCGTGACGCGCTTACCAGACGCACATGCCAGGCACACATGCCTCACGCGCATGCCAGCCGCAGTGCCACACTTTGTGATAACAGTTTGCATCCTTCCAGCGCTAACATCTTGCGCCCTTCCAGCACCATCCTCGCCCTTCGAAACAGCGCCATGGCTCCAGAACTTCGTGATCAAAACCGTGTCATCTCTGCACGATACACTTACAATCACCAGAACCAGAGCCACTTCCGCCACCCCAACGGTTCTTCAAGCATGAAAGCTCCAACCGTCACCAGAGACGCTACTCCACCATCAGGGAAAGATACTGGAAGATCCCGAAGAAGCCGACCTCCTTTTAGCACTGTTGATTTGATGAAAAGACAAAAGATACTTCAGCAGGACGCGCGTTTATAGATGAAGAGGCTCGTGTTGCTCTTGAACGCCCAGTAAAAGGGGATAAGCAATCCAATTTCGTCACACGGGAAGATCAGGAAAGACTTCTCCAGAATCGAAAGCAAGGGAAATCAACAACTCTCCTGAGTTCACGGATCCGCACAATGGAAACTTCGACCACAAAGTCGTATAGTCTATGATGAAACAGTTATGTGAGATTCTATATTTCTCCAAGGCGTAGCGTCAAGAAATATTTGCACCCCTCAACCGCACTGCATCAGGAAAGCAGGCGTTTCCAGCCAGGGAAAGCCGTTCCCAAACCCCAACCTCTCCTAGAAAGCACGATCGATAGATGTAACTGGGGACTCCTAACCTCTGTTCTCTTGAGGGATGTCGAGTTTGACAGAACGTGACGCAGCCTCCGACTTCAAAATGGTAGCCGTTAAGGCTCCGAGAGTTGCAAGATGTCATTTCAACGTTCTCTCCAGAAGTAGCTCTGTATCAACGTTCTCTCCAGAAGTAGCTACACATCAACATTCTCCAAGAGCGGCTTCGCTTCAACGTTCGCTTCAACGCCACTCCTTCCCCGCAAAGGGTCGTGCCGCCACACTCCTCATATCAAGGAACATAGTCACAGCCAGCCAATCTTCGTAGTCATGGACACCTTTTAATCCATCTCGCCAAAACTCGTGATCATGGATAATTGCTTCGCTTACGCATCCAAATTAATCCTTTTACTTCCACTAAGCCCATAGAATATCAGTCAACCTACTTTTTTACCACGACAATATAGTTTCTCCCGATTACATCTCCTACCAAGAACTGTTGCCCCTCATTCGTTGATACCAGCCGAGCTTCACCGCAGCAGAGAATTACTACAAAGATGGAAACACGTAAACCATACTTGAGGACGGAAGATATACATGGGATCCCTTAACTGTCAAAGCTCCGAAGACACAGTCTACCAAAAATCCTTACCCACAACAAGGTCCTCTACTCTTCAAGGATGCAGCGCAAGAATATCATCACTCCTCTGTCTAGAAGACGCCTTCAACACTTTACGAGGCCGCGGAGGATCCCGAGCCTGCACCATCCAGAATATGTCATCATGTAATTTCTGAGCATCCCAGTGTCACATCCAGCAAGATGCATCGGCACCGAAGTTTTCTCCCAAATGGGAAGGGCCGTACATAATCACTAAAGCGTATGACAGTAGTTACTACAAGATTATCAAAGAAGATGGGGAAAGCTAGAGACAGTCATCAACGGAAAGTGGCTTAAGGCATACTACGCCTAATCACTTCCCTGCAACATGCTACATCAAAAATTCCTACTCTTCAAGTCTCGAGTTAAACCTTCAATCCTCTGAGACTCCAAGGCCAAAGCTTTCTCCTCTTCCAAAGATGGTTTCGTGGCGGAATCACACCAACAAGAATACCAGCTACGTCGACTTTCACAATATTGAGACGATGCCGCAACCACCGATATTAAACTCCAAGGATTCACAAGTGGACACCATGTTCTCCCACCTTTGAATGGATAACTCTCTGTAATGCAAGACGGATGGACATATTCCCCATCTCAAAGAATCATTGGAAAAAGACAGTTCACTACGAAAACCAAGGCGGACGAACATCACTTCACTCACGCTCCCGGTAGTGATATGGCCGCATGTCTTCCATATCATCGTATAAAGGACCACGAATTCTTTCCGCACCAGGAAACTGCTAACATTCCGATAATTGGAGGAGAGACACCTCATACGAGTCCCAAACGACGAACCTGCATAGGGTATTCATGACAAGAGAGCCCTAAATCGCCGTTCTCCAAGTCTCGCAGCAGATCAACAAGGTTGGATTTGAAGGGAGGGGAACGACTAGGTCATCCTCGTTGATAACACTAACGCATGCTCCAACAGGATATCTCTGCATAAAAGGAAAATTTTCCATTCATCAAACAAGCGGTAAAGCAGTCAGACCTCGCGCCTTCACCTGGAGAACCTGGCTAGTTAGAAGATGGTTCGTCTCTGTGCGACATGACAAAGAGAGAAACTCAACAAGAAGAACCCTTTATCAAACAAGGGAGATGATGCAATTACGACGGGTATGAATACAGAACCTTAAAAAAGGAAAGGAAGCAATGAGGGACATAACGCTTCCAGATTTTAGCATGGACAATGCCCTGATCGAAGCCGCGCGCATGAAGGAAGGCAAAACAAGGAAACTTTGCTATCTCAGAGAAACACCTACTCCTCCTTGTTTACACCCTGTCCTCGCCAACCTAGAGCAAACAGCTTCCCTACCTTGCGCCGGTCCCACCAGCTAGCACCCCCAGTTTCCTAACTCGCGTCAACTTCCCAATGACCGCCCAAGTCACGCCAAACAAGCACGCACAAACTTTCCTACCTTGCGCCGGTCCCACCGGCCTAGCACGCTCGCTTCCTAACTCGCGTCAACTTCCCAATGACCGCCCAAGTCACGCCAGCAAGCACGCACGGCTTCCCTACCTTACGCCGGTCCCACCAGCTAGCACGCTCAGTTTCCCAACTCACGCCAACTTCCCAACGTCGCCCAAGCTGCACCGGCCCCACCAATTGCACCGACTTCCTAATGGCCGCCCAAGTCACGCTTGCAAGCATGCACATCTTCCACACCTTGCGCCGGTCCCACCAGCTAGCACACTCAGTTTCCCAACTCACGCCAACTTCCCAACGTCGCCCAAGCTGCACCGGCCCCACCAATTGTGCCAGCCTCCCGATTTGTGCAAAACTCCCAGAGGCAAGGATTCCAAATCCTATTTATAAAAGGTCGACAAGCCCCCTCAATTCTCTTTACGGTTTGTTTTGATAGTCCTGTCACCATCTATGCTTACCTCGCAACAAAGCCCCTGCCCGAGCTAGCGGGGACTTAATGTTGATGGTGGTTTTTAAACAAGGGGTAAAATCGTAAAACCCCATGACCTAGTGTTACCCGCAACACATTAACTAAGAGCATTTAACTCAGTGTAAATAATTAATAGGGGTATTTTTTCAAAATACCGATTAGGTTTTCGACACGTAACCCTAATTCCAAAACAAAGCCGCAGACTGCGCACCATGGCAACAATGCCAAACCAAGCCGCATACTGCGCACCATGGCAACAATGCCAAACCAAGCCGCATACTGCGCACCATGGCAACAATGCCAAATCAAGCCGCACCATGCGCACCATGGCAACAATGCCAAACCAAGCCGCACCCTGCGTACCATGGCAACAATGCCAAATCAAGCCGCACCCTGCGCACCATGGCAACAATGCCAAACCAAGCCGCATACTACGCACCATGACAGCAATGTCAAACCAAGCCGCATACTACGCACCATGGCAGCAATGTCAAACCAAGCCGCATACTGTGCACCATGGCAACAGTGCCAAACCAAGCCGCATAATGCGCACCATGGCAACAATGCCAAATCAAGCCGCACCCTGCGCACCATGGCAACAATGCCAAACCAAGCCGCACCCTGCGCACCATGGCAACAATGCCAACTCAAGCCGCACCCTGCGCACCATGGCAACAATGCCAAGCCAAGCCGCATACTGCGCACCATGGCAACCATGCCAAACCAAGCCGCACTCTGCGCACCATGGCAACAATGCCAAACCAAGCCGCATACTGCGCACCATGGCAACAATGCCAAGCCAAGCCGCACTCTGCGCACCGTGGCAACAATGCCAAACCAAGCCGCATATCAAGGCGCACCATGGCAACAATGCCAAACCAAGCCGCATATCACGCGCACCATGGCAACAATGCCAAACCAAGTCGCATACTGCGCACCATGGAAACAATGCCAAGCCGCATACTGCGCACCATGGCAACAATGCCAAGCCAAGTCGCATACTGCGCACCATGGCAACAATGCCAAGCCAAGCCGCATACTGCGCACCATGGCAACCATGCCAAACCAAGCCGCACTCTGCGCACCATGGCAACCATGCCAAAACAAGCCGCATACCGCGCACCATGGCAACCATGCCAAGCCAAGCCGCACTCACGCACCCATGGCAACCATGCCAAACCAAGCCGCACTCGCGCACCATGGCAACCATGCCAAAACAAGCCGCATATCACGCACCATGGCAGCCCATGCCAAGCCAAGCCGCACTCGCGCACCATGGCAACCATGCCAAACCAAGCCGCACCCTCGCGCACCATGGCAACAACGCCAAATTCCAAGTCGCTATGACTTTGGCCCACGCCTTCAACATAGCGCCCTAGGTTTGCAAGACTTGCAACTAGGTCAACATGGCTGCACGTGCCATTGGCACATGCCAAAACGTGTCGCAAGCCATATTTCCAAGTCGCTATGACTTTGGCCCACGCCCAACATAGCGCCCTAGGTTTGCAAGACTTGCAACTAGGTCAACATGGCTACACGTGCCATTGGCACATGCCAAAACGTGTCGTCAGCCATATTTCCAAGTCGCTATGACTTTGGCCCACGCCAAACATAGCGCCCTAGGCTTGCAAAACATGCAACTAGGTCAACGGCCATGCATGCCATTGGCACATGCCAACATGCTCGCTAGCCGGTTTCCCTAGCAAAACCACGGCCCTAACGGCCACGCATGCCATTGGCACATGCCAACATGCTCGCTAGCTAGTTTCCCTAGCGAAATCACGGCCCTAAAGGCCATGCATGCCATTGGCACATGCCATTGGCACATGCCAACATGCTCGCTAGCCAGTTTCCCTAGCAAAATCACGGCCCTAACAGCCACGCATGCCATTGGCACATGCCAACATGCTCGCTAGCTAGTTTCCCTATCAAGGTCACGGCCTAACGGCCACGCATGTCATTGGCACATGCCAACATGCTCGCTAGCTAGTTTCCCTATCAAGGTCACGGCCCTAACGGCCACGCATGCCATTGGCACATGCCAACATGCTCGCTAGCTAGTTTCCCTATCAAAGTCACGTCCCTAACGGCCACGCATGCCATTGGCACATGCCAACATGCTCGCTAGCTAGTTTCCCTATCAAGGTCACGGCCCTAATGGCCACGCATGCCATTGGCACATGCCAAACACACCCGCTGGTAGCCTAACTTGCAAACCGTGCAACCTACCACCAAGGCATTCCGCACATGCCATTGGCACATGCCAAACACACACGCTGGTATCCTAACTTGCAAACCGTGCAACCTACCACCAAGGCATTCCGCACATGCCATTGGCACATGCCAAACACACACGCTGGTATCCTAACTTGCAAACCGTGCAACCTACCACCAAGGCATTCCGCACATGCCAAGCATACACGCTGGTAGCCCAACTTGCAAACCGTGCAAACTACCACCAAGGCATTCCGCACATGCCATTGGCACATGCCACACGCGCCACTAGCAGCGCCACTTGCACTCAAGATGCAACCAACACTCGAGACATCAACACAAACTGGGGGATGCTTCTTTAGGGTTTTGGTTTGGCGGTCACAAAGATGCAGCGTACACTACGCTCACATTAAGAAAGCGTGAAAAGGAATAAAGCGGTCAAATAAAAGAGGAAATAATGGTGAAAAACTTTTTCGCCCATTAAACCATGCGGTTACCACCTCCTCCCATTATTTCACCCTTTACTTTCTTCCTTCATGAGGCCAGTGGTACGTTTCAAACTCGACTTGTATAAATAGGTCTTACCTATTTCCACCGGACAACAAGTCTCGGTCGGGAGAAATATACTACACTTACACTCTCATAAAGGCAACTTTGCAAGCTCTCTCAAAAGCTTCCAGCTCTTGCAAGCTTCCTAAGATTTCACTTTCTCGATACAAGTCGAGATACTACTCTCCTCAACACCTTTCTTTGCTTCCTCCCCAAATCAACCCTTCTCCTCCACTTTGTGACCGAAGCAAGTCCGGAACGGCCATTTCTTGGTTTAGGCCGGACTTGTACAATTGATCTCTCGAATCTATAAAGTGCTCACGTGCAAAGACATTTGTTTAGGGTTTGAACCAGTTTCTCACTCACCTACCGAATTTACCGAAATCGGCAGAAATGATTTTTACCCATACACACATATCTACGAAGTTCAAAAGATAAGCGTTATACTTCGTAATATAATTCCTTAATACTATGACCATACTATTATGATAATGTCTATCCACTAGAGTATTATTTATATACAAGCTTCGCATGTTATGTTTTCAATATAGCGCAACTTAAAAGATATGTTAGGAGTGGAAACAAGTTCAAGTTAATATTACTAACCTCAAGTGGAAGGATGATGTCGTCATTGTAGTCGTTAATTACTTCTTCTCATTCTTCAGGTCTTCGGAGAAATACTTGTATGTATCAATATTCCTAGACTTTATAGTCTAACCTAAACGAAGTTGACTCTAGTATTTAATCAAGAAACTCTAGATGAGTTTGATACTAAAATATGACAACCAAACTTGACATACCAAAGCTTGGTGATTTCAATCGAGCTATGCTCTAACAGAGTTGTTCTAAGTTTTTTGGGTTCCAAATTTCGCAACAGCTACCAGACAGATGCGAATATTTAATTTCACAACTGCTTAAAACTGTTGTGACAAAAATACAACAACACTATTCAGCTGTTGCTAAGGCGCCTGTTCGCAACTTTTGAAACCGTTACAAAGTCAAGAAAAAAAATATTTGGGTGAAACGAAAACCGTCGTGAAAAAAATTTTCTCAATGCCTTAAGAGATATTGCAAACAAAAAAAAAAAAAAAAAAAAAAAAAAATACAACACCAAAGCTGGTTACTGTTGCAAGTCCCATTTGCAACTGCACGCATCCGTTGCTAAACTCCAAATATGGTGTAGTGGATTCCTATTTCTGTTGGAAATATAATTGATATTATAGAAATCCTATTTATTATACTTAATGCTTGAATTCAATTCTTGATCCTTGAGTAAGCATGGTATGAATATTGCTAAGTGATAATATCTTTTCTTCGCTTAGGTGATAACTTTATTCATCTTTCAAAATGATACTAATTGTCAAATTGATGACGTAGAAGTTAACGGAAGGGCTAATGATCTTGAGTTTGTTGATGTAAATATTCATCGTCCGTTCCCCGTTGAGGTGTATTTAGTAAATCTTGACCTTTATTCTTTTTAATTATTAACGATGGATATTCCTTTGACCATTCAATGAATAAAAGTAGTCGTATTTGGCAAAAATTCTTTTAATTAGATGTTCGTCAGAAAATTTCAGATTTAAGACACTTAGAGAGAATCGTTGTGGATTCTTCATTCAGACTCTGATTTAAGCCCCGATCCCAATTTTAAAATCTAAGAAAATAAGTTATCAAAAAAAAAAAAAAAAAAAAAAAAAAAAAAAAAAACGGTTTTGAGTTTCTTAGGTCAACCAAAACAGTTACTTCATAAATCCCATAGAAAATTCCAGGAGTTTTCAGAGTGTGTTTACTTCGGTGTTGGGGCCATATCTCTTATCTTGTTCGTCCATTTGAGGTTCCATTTTAGCATGTTGTACACACAAGGGAACATATTTTTTATAAAAATATCCCCAGATTCCTCGCGTATTGTCTCCAGTAGTCATGTCGTCATGATGAAGTGTGCGACTGTCTTTTTTTGAAAGAAAAGTCTTCGTTTTTGTTAAAACATGAAAGAAAAGTCTTCGTTTTTATTAAACTCTTGACATGCTCTAGCTCTTAGAATGCGAGTCTTTAAGTGTTATGACCTCATTACCTTTCCTTGACTTATCGGAGAGAAGCAAAACCATATAGTGCTCGAGATTGAGTCTTTAAGAAGGGCAACTGATACTTTACGGGTAAGACACGTCTGTAAAGAGGCATGTAGAGCTCTCTGTCACATGGAAAATACACGGTGATTGTTCTTCTTCTACTATATATCTTTACTAGTGAATTATTTGTTGAGATCCATGCATATTTTCCGATTTAGGAGTGAGAATAGAATACGTACCTACACAAGATTACGATCTGATTACTTGTTTGATTTGATCTTCTGACTTGATCCAATTACTTATCTTTATATGTTGATTACTTAGTTCTTGTTTAATTAGAGTTTACTAATTATCTCATAAATCGGATAACACGGTTAGATATGAAGGAATTAAGAGAGATAACAGGAAAAAGTATAATTCTTATTGATTAGGTTAGACTGAATACAATGTCTTAGTTTAAAAGATTAGCCTCTTGGGATCATATACAATTATAGGCGTGTGAATCACGCTAAATGTATGTCTAATGATGGACCACTCGTGTCTATGTGGAGATAACGTCACAATCCACTCGGACTTTACATTCTCTCTAAGTTACTTTCTCGACATGGACTCTTCATTAGTTCTTTGTCTCTAGGTTTTGATCCATGTCAGCCTTTGATCTTGTCTTCGTTTCTTGCTTCAGAGCTCATATCATGCACGTGTCATAATATCATCTATCTAGTCTCGCACGTGGTTGTGTTGTTATTTACAGGTTGCGCTCGAGCTGAATACTTATTCTCTTTGTCTTGACATGAGCTCTATCTTGGCTCTGAGCTCCAAGATCTTACAACTGTCGAATTGTTTGGTAGATGTTAATCTAAATATTTGTTGATTAGACGTGGTCCACCGTTTGAATATGGGATTTCGTCCCGAATTACACAATTTTGATTTGTTTGTTTGTTTTTGGGAGAAACAAGGTTATATTTAGAGAAAAAATAGATTACAACTCAGTAAAAGAAGTTCACACGGCTAAATGTATAATATAGTTTCCCAAATAAACAAGATTGAACTTACATCAATGCCCTTAAAGGTATCCCTATTAGAAAGCTATATTAGAATATTGCTAATTCATCCACCGACTTATGCTTGGAACCAAAAACCTGACCATTTCTTTCATTCCATACGTGTCAATCGATTGCATAAAAAATCTTCTCCGAAACCTCCTTACATTGACCTTTAAAACTAATATAACTTTTCTCTTAGAATCGAATAAGCAGCGTATTATGCATGATTATCCACGCAACTCGGAAAGCCTTGATAATTTCGTACTGAATACTATGTGGATACCTGCAATGCAGGAATAAGAGGTTTGCAGTTTTTACATCTTGCTGACAAATAAAAAAAAAATCGATTGGAATGTTAATACATTTGTGTCTCAACACAGAAAGAGTTCGAAAAAAGTTGTGAAAATCAGTCCAAACCGACATAGTAAATCGGTCTTGTCTCGGCCGAGACCGAGATACCAAGACAGTTATCTCGGAAAGATAGAATTTAACTTTTTTAGAAAAATAAAAACAAATTGAATATTATAGAGTGAATAAAATTTTTATTTTTTTATATTTTTTTTTAAATAAATTATTTTTGAATATTATTGGATAACGACTATTACATTAACTAGTTGGAAGCCTAACAAGCTAAGCTCCACCAACATACTACTACATTAATTAAACAGGTTGCTGTGTTAGCCTACCAGCGAGCCTAATGGGTAACCTAGCCAAGGGCTGAGATTGTGTCACAAGGGGGGCAAACTAACTTTACCTTCCATGTTAATTCCTGCAATATTACGCCATTGGGGGCTCGGACCTGGGACCTCCTGGAGCGCACGAATCTTTCGGAAACGGGGATGACCAGATGAGCTAGGTGCCCGTTTTTAAAGAATTATTAAAATCAAATACCAAATTTTACAAGAAACTAGTTGGTAGCCGTTAAATTTGATTTATAATTTGAATCCCTGCACATGAACATTGTAGAGTTCATAACATTCGTCATGACTAAACCATCTTCCATTGTCTTCGGCAAATTTGGTACGAGCTCTAATTTTTAGTTCTTCATTTGATAACCTAGGATTATCCCCTTTTATCAACCACATAATTTGCTGATACTTTCTAACATTGTCATTGATGAAACAATAACGATTTTGAAGACACTCATTTGTTCTTGTTGGATTTACATGACTTAACGCCGTAAACCTTTGAAACACAGTGTCCCATAAGTTAAAAGTCTCTAAAGTGAAATCTCTATCGCTTGCAACTAAAACCCAACATCGAATTAGAGAAACATCTTCCTCTGGAGTAAAATCCACTTCGGTTATTCGAGCACTAGGCATGGTGAAATGAATTTGAAGTTGGGTTGGAATTTATATAAAACATGTGTTTATAGGGGGAAATGGTAGCCGTTAGATGAAGATCTGATGAGCGACTATCATAGTATCGAGCGACAGCTTGACTGTCGCTGTCGGTTTAATGACCATCGAGAGATTAATTGACCATCGAGCGACCGAGACTCTATCGCTCGATGGAAACTCTGTCGTGTATGCCTATATGCCAGGAAAAACATATTGGCATATGAGTTTAGCAGTTTGGCATACCCATAATGGGTGTATATATGCCAAATATTATGTTTTGGCATGTGCATAGGAATAGGCCCTAAGCTTATCTGACGACGTCGCATTTCGCTAGAATTTCGTCCGCCTCGACGAATTTTCAGTCAAATGACTCAAATCTCATCTGGTCGTGATTAAGAGACTCGTCTTCCAATAAACCTAGACTAGACATTCCTCCATGGTCCATGCCATAGAAAAAATATAAATTGACTTCATCAAGCCCAATGGATGACTATAACACCGAGTCAAAAACAAAATGTCCAAACCGCTGACTAATAAAAGTCGTCCGCATGGTTAGCGGGTCCCGATTTACGATTTCTTACATAAAAAAAGCAACGGATATAAATCAAGTTGATTGATCTGTATTCGGATTCTTCAAGAAAGCCCCAGGAATAGCATCAGATCCTCTGCTCCTCATTAAGTACTGAACAATAATTAATGTGTGTGTCACTAATTCCAATCATCCCATCTTCCTTCTTCCTTCCTCTCTAGGAAACATCAAAACAAGTCTCTTTTTTTTTTTTTTTTTTGACTCATCCTCTGGTTTTTCATTTTCATCAAAAATGGGGATATCATCAAGCAAACCACAGAGATATGATCAAAACCCATCTCCATCTCTACTCCTTTCTTCATCTTCCTCTTCATACCCAAACCCCTCTAATTCACTCCCTTCAACTTCCTCTACCTCCTCCTCTTCTTATTCTTATTCTTTTCCTCCTCCATCCCAACCACCACAACCACCACCACCAAATTGTTACAGCTCTTACCCTCCTCAAACCCCTCCTCCTCCTCCATATAATAATTCACCACCCCCATATCAAAACCCCCCACAACTAAATCACTATCCTATGTATACTCCTCCACCTCCATATCCTCCTCCACCTCCATATTATCAGCAAAATCTGTATTCTTATAATCAAAGTAGTACTAATCAGTGGCAACAACCTTGGATTAGACCTCATATGATGATGCCCCAACAACCTATACAACAAATACTACCATTAGTACCATATCAAGAGGCTAAGAAAATTAGGAATGATGTGAATGTTCATAAAGATACTATCAACATTCAGATTGATGAGCAGAACCCTGATTATCATTTGGTTTCATTCACTTTTGATGCCCTTGTTGATGGAAGGTATGGGACTCTTAAATCTGTGTTTTTTTTTTTAATAATGAACTTGTTTGTTTAATCTGGGTTTTGAAATTATTCTCATTTTGATTGTGTAATTTGTATTGTGGGTAAAGATGAAATATAAGCAAATTGGTTGTTACAATAATAAGCTGTGACTATGGTCAATGGTTTGCGTTTAAGTGATTCATTTGAACATATTTTAGGAATCTAGTAGTTTGCGTGTAGTCGTGTACTCATAATTGCCAATGGACTAGGCGTATTAGGGGTTTCAAGTAGAGGTTTGTTACCCCTTTATCATTGCTAGGTTATGACACATTAATTATTTGGTGGAGAACTCATGGGGTCTTTTGGGACTTATAGTTTCAACTTTCAAGTATTTGGAATTGCTCGATATAATGTAGGGTGGTAAGGACACATGAAGGACTGCTGCAAATATTGTAAATGATTTCTAAACAAGTTTTGGCATAATGTTTAAGTTGTCTTGTTAAGACCTTTCAAAACTAAAATATTGAAAGCTTAATTTGTTATCTATAAGTAAATCGTAGTGTTGAGTTTCAATGGATGAAGTGGTGTTTGTAGTTATACAGGATACACATTAATCTTCAGAAAGGGGTTATGCTTGGTGTGGGTCTGTAAATTTTTATTAAGAACTAGTCTAGGTTTGTTTGGCATCGAACATATATGTAACTCATGTATGCTATATGAAACTAACACACTTACTTACGGATAATTAACCTTGCTTAAGTTTGAGAACCTTTTTATAGCCAGTAACTGCACCTAAAGTTTGAGAGCTACATACTATTCCCTACAGGAGTGTGAGTATAACAAAACCTTTGGGACTACATAAAATGCATGGACTCATTATTCTGTCCTGCTTTCAGTTCCTGTACTGTGTAGAATACACTTATGATACACAATTTCCTTAGAGAACTACAGTCTTACATGAACTTATCGCACAATCCTGCTTTTAGATGCTTTAGTTGGTATGTATTGTATTTCACTGCTTGGATTAGATACATTTGGTATGAAATGCGGTATGCTGTGAAAGCTGGAGTAGTACTCTAAAAATTTAGTGTTGACATTATAATGATTAAATAGAAGTACTATATAAATTGGATTGGGAAATTGGTTTCTGTCTTGACATCATTTATATCCACTGGAAAGAAGGAATAAGCTTGTCTTGCTTCCTTAAAGAGTTATGATGAAGGGCATTAACCTCGGACACTGGTAAAGGAATACGGGTGGATGAAGCTCTATTGATTTAAAAGAGTGGAAGAACTACCTTTGTTGCATGCTAATTTAGATGTTCTCGATATTCTAGTTATATATATTTTTGAGAATCCTTTTCAGAGTGTGGTATTATTTCAAATGAATGATGGGTTTTCGTATTGTCTTAATGATAGCATTACTATTTTTTACTTCGCCAAGGAAGGTGCCAACTGTCAATACTCTCCATTATATCCCGATGCTTGTATGCCTGTTAGAGTCCCGTTTCAGAAAGGTGTAGGTCAGAAATTTCATCAGCCTTCAGGAACCGGTATCGACTTAGGTTTCTTCGATTTGGAAGATCTCTCAAGACCGTCTCCAGGTGACCAGGTGTTCCCGCTTGTAATATATGCCGAAGCATGCCAACCACCTTTGCCTATGATTGAAGATTCTGACCATCCGCTACCCAGTACTTCTCGTGCACAAATTTCTGAAGCTGTCCTTGAGAAGAACAACCAAGGTGCCTTCCAGGTTAAAGTAGTCAAGCAAATATTGTGGATTGATGGGGAGCGCTATGAGTTGCGTGAGATCTATGGGATTGGCAATTCAACAGAACCTGACCTTGATGATAATGAATCAGGCAAGGAATGTGTAATTTGCATGACCGAACCAAAGGACACAGCTGTCCTTCCTTGTCGACATATGGTGAGTGCAGAAACATTTTATTTCATTTGTTTTCTCTTTTCTTATTATTCTTGTGACACACTTGTTGGTATTTCACTGATTTAGCTATTGGGTACGCAAAAGAAATTGAGCTAAGACGGTAATACTAACTGATTCAAATCAATAGTGCTTTTTGGGACTCCACAGAGTTTCCATTGAATCATATTACTTGGGTTCCACGACCAGATTAGTTGTCCCTGGAAAGTAATATCTGCTGGATTTGGGTACTTTCAATATTTTAGGAGTGTAGCCTGTGATAACCCAGAACCTTATTGCCATCATCAAGCATGAATTTCTTTGCATCATTTTTGTAGGAGAAAGCTATGTATATTGGGTAGAAAATGTCATGTTAGTTAGGTTTATTTTTGTCCGATAGTTTGATGAACAACTTGTTTGATGATCATCAAATATATTATACCATTGCCACGACAAAAAAAAATTACTCACATGAAATGGTATCTGTTATATTTTCAAATTTTGACCTATCTTGATCGCCTAGCTTGTTTCTAACTCTCGCCATTCGTTGGTATGCTAAAACTTCTTCCTGGTAGAGAACTATGGAAAGAAACTCTATTCAGGAGAGTCTCATTATTGCTGCAAATACTTTCTTGATCACAAATTCTGTGCCGGCATTCTGCTCTTAGTTGACAGAAATCTGTTGTATTTTCAGTGTATGTGCAATGAGTGTGCGAACGAGCTGAGGCGCCAAACGAACAAGTGTCCCATATGTCGTCAACCCATTGAGGAACTTCTTGAGATAAAGGTGAGCAAACGTGAACAATGAGATTCAGGACTGCCAAGGTTTTTCCACATTCTTTTTTTCTTTCTTTTCATGCTTGTTATATATACACACGTCTGTTCTCCAAAGAGTTATATTGTTATGATTACCCTCGAGAAAAACATCTCAATAGAATTATTATGATATTTCTTACCAGTACTGCTATTAAACAACAAGTGTATCTCAGTTTCTAGTGTTTTGTTGAAGGAATTTCGATTGTATATACCAACAAAAATTAGGGTGGACACTGAAAAGAACTTCTTATTTTGTTTGAATATTCATCTTCTATGTTAGCCAGTATCTGCCTGCTTTTGCACCACCTGAAACTGTTCAGAAAATACACGTACATGTTTATGTAAACATTCTTATGTTTCTTTAAAGTTATATCGGTGCATACTTCTGTTATTAAGAATATATGGTTAAGTCGACAGAAAGGACTAGTATTTCAGTTGGATACATATTTTTTCATTCGGTACACCTGTTTGTCGATTAGGTTTTATACCATGAATGCACACTTTGAGAAATCAAAACCTTTATTTTGTTTACCTTTTCTGCAATTCCCACTCTTCAATTTTGTATCCATTATAGGAAAAATAGTATTTGATCACAAGAAAGTAAGAATGTGGTCAAAAAGAGTAAAGCAAAATGGTCCAGGTGGGAAATGTGGTAAAGAGAGAAGACCAACTTTTATCTTTAGGGTAGGACCAAAAAGAGCAGTAGGAGAATATTTGTTCTGTAAGCAAGCTATTGAGGAAGTAATAAGGGAGCAGCAGTGCAGACTTGGTATCTTTAAGACTTTGGGATATAGCTCTAGGATCTCTCTGTAAGGAGAATAGCAGACAAAAGTTAGGGTTTTCATTTTTATAACTATCAGTAGAAAAGAAAAGAACACACTATTAAGCCTTTGTCAGTCTAGGATCTTGGTGAACTTAGAGAAATGGTCCATGAACTTGAGAGATTAAATGGGGTTTTCTTAGTTTCCTTTGAAGTTTTTGGTCTTGCCCTACTAGCATTCCACTATCACTTAGAATCAGAAACTGGCACATTCAAGATTTGGCTAAACCCCATTCAGCAAACAACAAAAACATACAAACAAAAACTACTACTCTTCCTTAAGTAGAAGTAACTTTGAATATTTTTTTGTTGCATTTTCTTTCGTTATCTTACATAAGTACTTTTCATTGTTCTAAAGGAGTAAAAGGGTTTAAATACATTGTAAGATGGTGGGATCTTTTCTCTTTAGTGATTGAGAAGTAAGTTTGCAGGACCATTTAGTTAATGAGATTATTGGTCTTTTTTTGTTTTTCATTATTGATTTCTTGATTCATCCAGCTACCTACTTTGAGATTCAGCTAACGGTACTCTTATAATACAAGCCAGTTTGGTTCGCGCTTAGTTTCGGTTTTAGGCAATGGATGGGGTACTCCTATTCCGAATTTACTTGCGCAGGTTGTGATTCTTGTGAATAAACTCAATCAGTTCCTGCTGGATTTTGGTTCCTGGATGAAATGCTACCTACATTTCTCTTGTGTGTTGATGAATGAGGATGATGGGAGCTGGTGCTTTTCTTATCTTTTTAGTCCCACCACTGCATGAAAGCATCATGTGGCTTGCAGAAGGAGTCTGTTGGCAGTTCTTTTTATGTGATCTCTCTCAAGTTAGTTACTTAAATATCATACCAGAGGAGGGGCTAGACGGCATTATTCCATTGTTGTTTCAATGACTTCTCTTAGCTTTTGACCCGACATAATGAATTACTTGGCTCTATGATCAGTGAAAAAAGAGAGAAAGAAATTCATTCCAGATACTAAAGCTTTTCTTTATTCAGACTCTACTCTACAATACCTCATGATGAGATCCCATGCAGTAATATTTGAACGTACAAATATAAAGATCTCAAGAAAATATCCATCCATGGCCACATCTGAATCAGACCTTGATTCTTTGATTTGATTCCACTCATGGGCGCCTAGGCATCTAATGAACCTTGCAGCAGCATCCAGCATGGTGTGGTTATGGATGTGGATATCTCCTTTGCACTGTCATGTCGGCAGTGTCACGGAGAGGACCATAAATGGCACATTGCATTTATATCACATAATCAAAATGTACAATAAATATATGCATGATCACCTTTTCAATCAAGTCATAAAATCATCTGAGAAATGCTAGCATGTAATTCTTCCGGAAAAATATAACAGTGCAGTACTAGACTCGTATATTACAATCAACGTATATTACAATCAACGGGTAAGACTGGATATTGCGCTGCGAATCTTCGCTAAGAAGCTGAATGCTTGCTTTTAACACTTTGTATAGTCCACAAAAATTAGATCTAGAAACATAATAAAAAAAACTTGATGATACTCAAAAGGTCATAATTAGCAACTAGGCATGTATAATTTAGGAAAATTATTAAACAAAAAGAATTTAAATTTCGAAAATTAAAGGGGGAAAAAATGTTAAAAGAGAATTGTCTAAATGTGAGCTTTTTAGAAGAAGGAATAAGCAAACATGGGTATGTACTATGAACTTTGGAATGATAAATAATCAACTGTAGAATTCAGTAAAAAGATCATAAAATTCTCTGACTAATTAATGATACTAATTACTACTACTTGTAGTATTTGAGTATATGGGGAACTCCCTAATTTACGCTAACTAGTATTAATTAACAAACAAGTTATCTTTTTAATTAAATTATTACCAGTATTGATTTGATTTTGATCTCATTTTCTTTTTTAACTTTTAACTCTTCCTTGTGTATTTTTATAAGCTAAAGTTTGTAGGCTTATGCGAATGGGGCTTCCTTTATTTACGCCAAAACACTAAACCTCAAAATTAGCAAACAAAAGAAAGGAATTTCGCTCTTTAGGGTTTTGTTTCACATTCTCATTACTTGGAAATTTGTGAACCAGATTTCAGTGAAGCACAAAAATTCTGCCAAGATATTTCTGTTCTAGTAGAATAGTAAAATTGATAGATATATAGTTATTTTTTTCACAAAATTGGTTAAAAAGACCAAAATCAACAATTCATTGGTGAAAAAGATATGTAAAATTTGATATTGTTTAAATGGACGAGAATGTAAAAATAGCCAGCATGTAAAATTTGATCCTACCCATATTCAAATACTTTTTCTTATTTTTAATTTACATCAGGATGCATTCAGTTTCATCCTCACTCTTTTTTAAGTTTAAGCCAGGATGAATCCAGTTTCATTCTTGCTATTTTTTTGGTGTCCATTTCACCCATACTAATTTTTACTCGTCCATTAGAACCATGTTTTAAAAATATTTGGACAAATAACCCATTTTTCGTTATTTTTCTCCAATAAGATAGTAAAATTGACTGATTATGCGTTTCTAAATTCGAAGTTCATCACCCGCATTCTCATACTTTTTTTTTATAGGCAAAAGAAAAAAAAAACTTACAAAATCCCAGATGGTCCCCTCTGGAAATCGCCACGCAGGGCAGTGATGAGCCAAACTGGTGGCAAAGACCAAGCCATTTGATTTATATTTTTTTTACCCCGCTGAACTACCTCATGGGTGGCCCATTACCGGTGCGGTTAACAAAACTAAAAGATATCGAATGAAAGTCAGGGATTAGGGATCTGATGTCGTGATACAAACTGTGCGTTCTTTGATTCCCATTCTCTTACTCATATTCTAGTAATTGATTTCAGATGCTGCGAGATCAAAAAATGCTTTGACTAGTATGCTCGAGTAAAATACCCGTCAAAAATCCCTATCGCTCGATTAAAATACCCATCTAAAATCCCAACGAAGGAAAATTTAACCAAATGTATGAACAGTGCTCTCCAAAGTCCAAACTAGTAAGTTTGGCAAGCAAAGAATGAATGTCAACATCCAACGGCCATGTGGTGGTCACATGTGACATATAGTAAATAGTAGTAGTACCACACCTAGATGCCCAATGTGTACCAAATTCATAAAACCCTACCTAGTAACAAAATTACTAAACTTGTACAAAATACCAAAAATCAAATTTCACATTTTACCTCAACAGAAATCATGTCCTTTCAACCTCGATTGTTAGCATAATTTTTTTTTAAAGAATTTATTTTTGACAGCAGTAGTAATTACTTACTATAGATATAGATTTACACACAAAATACCTCTTCTGTGACCTACAAAACTTGAAAGCCTATAAAGCTTGTATCAATGAAACACATTTTTAGGGTTTTGGGATATTTTGTCTATGACTCAGACACTCACTAGACTAGTAGTACATTTTTACAGGCAATTAAAAGGACTTCTCAAAGATAAAAAAAAATAATTGAAAAATAAAAATGAAAAAATAAAGGACAAAATTCTCTTCACTTGAGGTTGCTTTTAAGAAAGATAACAACAATAATTTTGTTAATAAAGTTAAGATTATAAAGTAAGAATTTGAAAAATAAAATTTGACTTCATATTATTGAGTAAATTTATTTTAATTAAACCAGGTGTTACTGGGGGGGATTATACTAATAGGGAAACCTTGTTAGGCATGATGATGATCATATCCTTAGCTTCTTTAAACACTCTATCAGAGGATTAGTACTGCTAATCCCTTTGTTTAATCTTTAAGTACAATTCATAACACCAATGTTTTATCTCTCTTTCACGTGACATCTCCTGTTGCACGTGACAAATAAATTAACCATCCACTTGACTTGTTTAGTCCAAAATCTAGTGTACTTGATAATAATTCAAGAATTTCACTAATAATATTCTTAAGTGAGAGCAAATAATTAACAAAGAATAATTCCGTTAGAAAGATTTTTTTTTTTTTTTAAAGTTTGCATAGTGAGTATAAACATGGCTATAATATCATCTATTTAAATTTCATAAATAATAATGATTACGATAAATCGCTATTTTAAAAATGTATCATATTTGTTGTGCGAAATGTTCCATTTTTCTTTATCATAAATTTAAAGAGAAGGATTTAATTTGGGACCTAGTTAGTAAGAATAATTCGCAAGCGGGCGGCGAGAACGAGGGATATAAAGGAATCATTAACCTGTACTTAAGGATGGAACGGTATTCCACATGTAACATCTTCTGTCCGAGCCCCTCAATCGGACAATATTTCATAAACCAGGCTATAATATCATTTATATTTCATAAACAATAATGATTACGATAAATCAATCCCTATTTTAAAAATGTATCATATTTGTTGTGCGAAATGTTCCATTTTTCTTTATCATAAATTCAAAGAGAAGGCTTTAGATTGGGACCTAGTTAGTAAGTTAATTTTTGGCGCGTTTTTACGGCGCACAATTTCAACCCCGCATTAAATTCGCGTTTTTTAAGGAGCGGACGATTAATGCGCGTTTTTTCCGGATCGACGAACTATTCTCGCGTGTTATTCGGATATGAGTTAACTATTTAATAATTTTTTCAAAAATTTCATTCGGTGGAATTGATCCAGGTAACTCTAACTCCCAGTATAAGCCCTAAACCGCCGAGATGTTCCTATTTTGATGACAATAATTGCATTTAATTAGTATATAGTACATTTTAAACCACATATAATGCTTATTATACACTTAATATATGCCGAATTTTTTGAGCCGCATTAATATATGTGAAACGCATTAAACACGAATTAACGAATCACCACATTTTTCCCGCATTGCGCATGTTTGACCGCATAGTTGACCGAATTCGCATTTTACTTAGCCGGTTAATGCACGCATTTTTTGCCGCACCGATTTTTTGCCGCATGCTGAATTGCTAACTAGGGTTTGGGATGAGAGGAGTGATATATTTTACCAAATTATTTGTATTCGGCTTAAAAGGAATAAGATAATTACTAGAGTATTGGTTGTTATCGACCAATTTGGAATTTCTTTCTTGTTTGTTTGGAAAAAGAAAACAAACTCATGTCATTTTTTCCTTGCACTAAAACTCATAATGTGTGACTTATGTTTTTGATCTAAAACATTAAACTTGAACCAAGATAATTTTTGTTCATTTTTTTTTCTTTTTTTTTTTTTGCCTGAAATGGTATACTTCCCCCTTCATTTTATCCAGCTCTCTCATAGCCTAGGTGACTTGAGTGCTGTAAATATCTGAATCAAAGACTCGAAATCTAAGTTTTGCGCACACTCAAATTTATAATTTACAGATAGATATATATGATCGGATTTCTTTTTTCTTGATTAGTAGCCATTGTCAGGGTGAGCAAAAAAAAGTTACATGATGGCTAAAGTAACTGTCAGAATAACCATTGGTTTCAGTATTTTCAAAATTACAACCAAAATATAGTCGATAATTTTAAAATTCTAGAAAAAGCCCCGATTATATTCAGCTCAATCCATCCCTTGAAATCAACGAGTCTCATTACCCCGCATGTTAGTAATTTCGACTCACATTTAGTAACTACATCCACTTTTTGAAAGACAAAACTGTAATTGTCATCTGGGCATACTTTATAGAACTTGCGCCAATTCGCACCCGAAAATTCGTTACAATAACCTCGATTACTTTTTCTTGATTCCTATTAGAGTATTAGGAGGCAATTAGAACTTGTTTTGGTTAAACATATCAAATGTTGTTAAACAAGAAAAAAAGAATAATTAGCTAGAGATGTAAAACAAAGGAACAATAATTGTGAAGGCCCTATAATAATTTAGGTTGGCTTTACTTCACTAACTTACTTACCTGACTATCCATCTGACATAACATAAGGTTCATTCACACATTTCGTGTTTACCATTTAATTTTTGGTAAATTCTAAGGAAAGATTCAGTAATAACAAATGACAGACACAGTAATAAAGTTTGTAGTAGAATAGAAGAAAAGAAACCACGTGAAAAAATCTCCAAGCCACAAGCCAAGCCGAGCCAAGGAGAAAAAAGTACGGTCACAAAACATAAAGCCAATAAATTAAGGTGAAAAAAGAAAGAAAGGAAACTCAACTCAACTCATATCTCATCTCTCTCTCTGCTGTGTCTTCAAAAATACAACCCTGAAATAGAGGAAACAGAGGGTGAAAGGGAAGTTACAGTCTCAGTCCCTCTTCTTCTTCTCCTCCTTCTTCTTCTTCTTCATTACTCACTGCTACCCACCTCTCTCTCTCTCTCCATTAAAAACACTCTGAACTTTGTAGTGAACTCTCCTGTTCTTCCTTTCTTTGCAGAAAAAAAAACCAACCTCATTTGTTTTTTTTTCGTATCATAAAACAAAGAACTTCTGCTTCTTTCTTTTTTGGAATTATTTCTTGTTGAATTCAATTCATTTGAATTAATTTCACCTCCCATTGTTTGTTGTTTGTGAAATTATTGTACCACTTACTACCTGGATAATTATTCTGATTGTTGTTATTCATAACTGAAAGAGGAATTATGAGTAAAGAAGAGTTCTTGAAGATCCAGGTACAATCTCCTTTCTAATTAAACCCTTTGCTTGTTTTTAACTCAAGATCTTCTAAAAAATCTCAGCTTTTAATGTTTCATTACGTTCTCATTTTAATTTCATGTTTTTGGTTGTTTACTCTGTTTTTTTACTAATTCTGTTGGTTTCAATTTGTGTCATTTGCAGACTTGTGTTCTGAAAGTGAATATACACTGTGATGGATGTAAACAGAAAGTGAAGAAATTATTGCAGAAAATTGAAGGTAGTAATTTCATTTCATTTCATACAAATTCTTCCTCATTTTTCAGGTTAATCAATCAATTTGATTCTAAAAAAAAACTGCTCATTTCTATTCTCAAATTGTGTAAAGAAGATATGATTACTGTTCTCATAAAAATGTGTTCTTTTTTTGGTTGCAGGAGTATATAAAACAAACATAGATTCAGAACAAGGGAAGGTGACAGTTTCTGGTAATGTTGACCCAAATGCTCTGATTAAGAAGCTTGTGAAAGCTGGTAAACATGCAGAGCTTTGGGGTGCTCAGAAACAACAACAACCCAACAATAATCAGAATCAAAATCAGCTCAATGCACAGTTCAAGAACATGAAAATTGATAATGGTGGTAAAGGTGGTAAAGACCAACCACAACAAAAAGGAGGACCTCCACAACAACAGCAGCAGCAGCAACAGAAAGGAGGACCTCCACAAAATCAACAGCAACAATTGCAGCAGCAGCAGATGATGCAGCAATTAGCACAGATGAAAGGGTTTAAAGATGTTAAATTACCAAATTTGAAAGATCCAAAATCAGTTAAGTTTGACGATGAAGATGAGTTTGATGATGATGATGATGAATTTGACGATGAAGATGATGAGTTTGATGATGACGATTTCGATGATGATGAGTTTGATGATGATTTTGATGATCCAAATCATCCTATCAATAAGATGAAACCTATTGGAGGTGGTGGAGGAGGAGGACCTCAGATGATGATGAATAAAGCAGGAGGTGGTGGTGGTATGCCACCAAATGGGATGATGATGCCTAAAGGAGGAGGTGGTGGTGGTATGCCGCCAAATGGGATGATGATGCCTAAAGGAGGACCAGGTGGTGGTATGCCTCCAGGAATGATGATGTCAAATGGTATGCCTCCAGGTATGATGCCTAAAGGTATGCCTCCGGGTATGATGCCTCCTGGTATGATGATGGGTAATGGTCAGCAGCATCCTCAGATGATGAATAAAGTTGGTGGTGGTGGTAATGGGAATCCTGCTGGAAATGGTGGAGGTGCTGGAAATGGTGGCAAGAAAGGAGGTGGTGGTAATGGCCCTGTGCCAGTACAAATGAAGGGTAATCCTGGAAATAACGATGGCAAAAATGGAGGTAAAAAAGGAGGTGGTGGTGGAGGAAATCCAAATCAAGCTGGTGGTGGTGGTAAAAATGGAAGCAAAGGTGGAAATTCACAAGATTTGAAAAATGTTATGAATGGTGGAGGTGGGAACAATAAAGGCATGCCAAACAATGTCAACAATGGTGGAAAGAAAGGTGGCGGCAAAATGGACAATATGCTTCCGGGTGATTTTCATGAAATTAATATGGCACAAGGTGGTGGTGGTGGTGGTGGAAATGGAGGTGGTCCAATGGGGAATTTTCCGATGGGTCAAAAAGGGAATATGCAGATGAATGGTCAGATGGGTAACAACATGCCAATGGGCATGGGAGGTCAGATGGGTAACATCCCTGCTGTTCAAGGTCTACCAGCATCAGCCATGAACGGCGGCGGAGGACCACCACCAGGATATTTCCAAGGAGGCGCGAGACCTGAAGGCATGGGAGGAGTAAACCCACAACTTCAACAACAACAACAGCAGCAGCAACAACAATACATAGCTGCAATGATGATGCAGCAACAACAAATGCAACAACAGCAACAGCGTGCAGCAGCGGCTGCTAATATGGGTAATAACAATCCTGAAGGCTTCCATCCAATGATGTATGCTCGACAACCACCAGCTGTGAATTATATGGCACCGCCGATCCAAATGCAGCCACCGATGAGCGATCCATACACGCATTACTTCAGCGACGAAAACACCAGTAGTTGCAATGTGATGTAAATTTTTGAAGCTGGAGAACACAGTACACCTTCTGCTTTGCATCAGTGGATGGATGGACGGATGGTGTCGGTGAGCGAGCGTTCGATCAAGACTGTTGCTAATTATATACATGAAAGTTGGAGTTTATGTTCAATTTTTCTTGTTCTTAGGGTTTATATAAATCTATCTTATGTTAATTAGGGATTTAATAAGTAATTTATAGATTACTATATATAAATCAAAAGTTTTAGGTTGTAGTAGTAGCTCTTATGACACTCTATAAGATGCAAGTTAAAAACAGAGAAATGAGAGGTGTAAGAGAAGTGTAAGAGAGAAAAGAGAGTTCTTTTTAGTAATGTTGTTAAATATGTGTTTATATGTTGGAAAAACTAATAAGAGAAACAAATGATTGAGGCCACAAGCATGCCTCTACATTCAGACTTTAAATCTTTGTGCCTTGATCTTTTATTCTATGTTAATCTCTTTAGCTGAACAGTAATTCTTATTCAACAGGTAGAATTCCTGTGGTTTACCACTCATTTGAAAGTTTAAGACAAGTGATCAATGACATTCACATTCTAAATCAAGTCATGTTCTTGTAATAATTTTTCAGGTTTTTTTTTTTTTTTTGAGTTTTCTTCCGCTCTGACATTCTAAGTCCGATCTATACTTTTGGATAATATTTTGATATTATGGATACTGTCCGGACATCTTTAGATTAACAAGTCGAATTCATGTGGCAAATTTTACGATTTATCGGCATTTACAGTCTAAATCAAATCATGTTGTTAAAAAAGTTTATGGGAATATTTTCTTTTTGAACTTTTCTTCGGCAGTTGCATATTACTCTTATTTTTTCTTTTTTGATGAAAAGGCAAATTTTATTAATCAAATAACATAGTAGAAGAGATTTATAATCTCATTTTTGACAAAAACATTGGAAATAACACTAGATTTTAAAACTCTTTGCTGAATATTGGAAGACATGTGCCTAATTACTCTTATTTTCAGAATCTAGCTTATGTACCTAGATAATATTTTGAAATTATGAATACGAATTAAAACAGATATCCAAGATTTCGCACATCTATCGTCACCCTTACTTAAATCAGGTCGTAAGAAACTTTTCAGAGATTTTTATGAGTTTTATTTCGCAGTGGAGAAATACTCTTATATTCTAAAACCGATTTATATTTTTGGATGACATTTTGATACTTCTTTTCGTTTATGGAAAAAAGATACTATCACCTTTTCAATTTGGCTTATTTTTAGGCTAAAATGAAAAGAATGATAATATCTCTTTTCCGGAAACTGAGGTACTATTATGGACACGAATTGAGACATATATAGGAGTTCTCAAATACCTATAGATTAACAAGTAGAATTTATATGATAAATTTTGTGATACATGTGACACTCACAGTCTGGATCAAACCCTTCTGAGAAACTTTTTTCTAAAAAAAATTTTGCAGCGCAAAATTACTTTTATTTTCAGTATACCGTTTATATCCCTGGATAATACTTTGAAATTATGGATACCAATTGAGACAAATATCCGAGTTTTTGGACATCCGTCGACACCCTTACACTACAGGATTTTTTTTTACTGGATGATCTATGGGCAGTAAACATTTGAACAGAAGACAAGAACTTCAGTTGTATGTTAATTATGATTGATAGTGAAGGGGCATAGCCCCCCACTAATCACTGTTAAGAAAGCAAAAGTTAGGTTTTGATCAAAGAAGGGAAAGATAATGGGGGCCAGAGTTGGTGTATGGGAATGCTGCTGCCGGCATTGTATTCATACTACGTTCATGCCGACACCGAGCTATTTCAGCTCAAACAATGGTGGATTCAACCAAAAAAAAATCAAATTTTCAACACGTTGGCACCTATACCTGAGTATTGGGAGTGCTTGTACAATCATCCTCCATTTTTACCAAAAAATGTTCCCTTTCAATTTTTTCCCTCCTTCTAATCTCACCTCACTCACACAAATACAAATAAAAATACACACTAATCATTTATCAAATAATCTTATGAATTTACTAACTATAATTAAGCACTGAGCATGATTAGTAAGGGGTAGATTAGGTATTAGGTAAAATACGTAGATAAGGGGTGACCCTGATTTGATATTTGGATCCATTTTTTTGTCCTTTTCCTCTATCCCCCAATTAGTTTAAGTATCCCCCAGTCGCTCGTTCTAATTTAATCGGTAGAATTCTTGTGGTAAATCTTACCACTCATTTGAAAATCTAGGACTACTGATCGATGACATTCACATCTTAAATCAGGTCGTAATAAACTTTTCCGTTTTTTTTTTTGAGTTTTCTTCTGCACCGGAGAAATATTGTTATATTCTAAATTCGATTTATAATTTTGGATGACATTTTGATATCCCTTTGGTGTATATGAAAAAGAGATATCATCACTTTTTCAATTTGCCGCCTAAAATAAAAAGAATGATAGTATATTTTTTCCAGAAACTGATGTAGTATTATAGATATGAATTGAGACAGATGTAGGAGCTTTCAAACATCTATAGGTTAACAAGTAGAATTCATATGATAAATTTTACTATACATGTGGCACGCACAATCTGGATCAAGTCTTTCTGAAGAATTTTTTTCTGAATTTTTCTTTGCGATGTAGAATTACTTATTTTCAGAATGTGATTTATATCCTTGGATAATACTTTGAAATTATGGATACGAATTAAGATAAATATCTGAGTTTTGGGACATTCGTCCACACCCTTAGGCTAAGTCCTATGGGCTAGATTGAACTGCTAGATTGGCCAAAAAGTGTTGCAAATCAAGAAAAAAGTGTGGGGAAAAAGTTAACACTACTTTTGTCTACTTCTCTCTCCTAGCAAGTACTCGCAGTTCAACTAGCAGCGAGATTGAAACGCCGAATGATTCAGCGTCCAAAAAGTGGTCCAAACGCTTAACAGTTCAGCGTTTTGCGAATTCCAGGGCATCAACGCTGAACTGTTCAGCGCATCCCTGGACGATGTTCCATTCAGCGTTAGAGGTATATTACTTCTACCAATTAAGCGTTTTCTGGGCGCTGTTCGGTTCAGCGTTCTGCATTGTTCAGCGTTCCGCTGCTAGATTCGCCATCCCATAGGACTTAGGAGGTTGCCCAGGCTGACGTGGATGGCCAATCTAGCAGTTAGATATCTAGCCCATAGGACTTAGCCTTACATTACTGGATAGTTTTTTTTACAGGATAATCTATGGGCAGTAAACATTTGAACAGAAGACAAGAACTTCAGTTGTATGTTAATTATGATTGATAGTGAAGGGGCATAGGCCCCCACTAATCACTATCTTAAGAAAGCAAAAGTTAGGTTTTGATCAAAGAAGGGAAAGATAATGGGGCCAGAGTTGGTATATGTTATAAATATGTTAAATCTACTTGATGATAAATAACTCTTCGTGGGACCCTCTACCCTTCAATGATCTATCTCTATCCATCTCTTTTGTAATTGAGTTGTATGGGTTTTTACTTGTAGGACCCAATCATTTTTTATTGGCTAGTGATAAAGACAATTTAACCGTCTGATTGAAAGATCTAATGGTATTGTCAAGATTTAATAGATGAGTCTAATCAAAAGAAAAGAAAAAAATCTTGGTTTTCTGATTGGCTTGTTGTACAACAAAAATACCTTTTACTGTGGGGTCACCTACAGAATTATTTTAGAGGAGGGCAGTGGGTCCTATAATCCTATATGGAGAGGTGTTGAAAGTTTGCCCGTTGCTTCTTGTAGTGGTACAGTTCTTTCCTACTATTGTGATGTCTAAAAAGTCATGGAAGTTTCTAATACAGATAAAGTGGTATTTGAGATGAATAGTGTATACTTTGTTCCCTTTTTCGTGTATTTTGCCTTTATCTAACGGTCAGTGATGTTCAATCTAGTGATTCTTTTGTTTAACAACATCATGATACGGCAACGGCTATATAAAGGGAGATGTGATATTTAACATCTACCAAGTCCTTAAAGGGCAAACCTTACTAAGTACTATGTCATATCTGAACTTGGTTGTGATGCTGCTAGATTAATAAGACTTAACAACGTGCGAAAGATTTCTTTTCTAAGATATGTTTTTTTAAATTTTATATTATGTTCTTTTCTCCTAATGCACAGTATCTCAATAGAAATTGTTACTCCGGCTGACATTGCATATTATGTCAGTACAAATTATTACCACAACTGACATGATATATGAACAGTGTCAGGATTGCATACCCAGAAAATAGAGTGTTTGGTTTTCACACGAAAGATTATGGGTTGAGGATCATCTTCTCGCAGGAGCAAAAGGGAGTTCAGCGATGACGTTCAATAAGGCGAGCATAAGGAGAAGGTACGAAGGAACTTATAAACATATTGAGTTGGGTGGAGGTTGTTTGAGGCGAAAAAAACTCAACATCCTTTTTCAAATCTTGATTTCAAGAAGAATGTTGGTGTGTCGTAAACAGAAGATGGGAGTCTGATCCTTCTAAACTTAATCATCAACTGCATTCTGCGTTGACTGTGAATATAAGGCTTTTGTGTTGTCTAATCAATTCAGTGGTATCAGGAAACTAAAAGCACAAGAGATAGTGTTAAAATATAGATATTCGGCTACGACTTTGGTCCTCCAACCTAACCGAACCTAAAAGCTTAAATATCATGTTTTTAACAAAGTGTACAGTTGAATATTTGGCTAAAAAAAGTTACATGGATCTAGAGAACATAAAAATGAGTTTTCGTCGAAAACACAAAAGTGTGAACCTGGGATATTTAGTTTTGCTTGTTATGTTCGACTAGGAAGTCATCCAGATAACTTAGCCGAATCTGACATTGTTCCGAAGTTTTCTGAAGTGCGTATTTTACTCTTACTTGAAGTCTTTGGGCCTCGGAATAACTAAAGAAAAGGATGATTTTGAGATAATTATATAAGAAGGACTATGATGCAACTCCTAGGGCTGTAAATATTAGAGCATCACTCAATAAAACTCACCAGTTTTGGTATTTCAAGCTTATTGTCAATTTTAGTCAATCAAAACTATGTCTTGATTTATAGTTACTAAAGTCAGTCATGGTATTTGGTTATCAAAATTCAATAACCGACCTTAAAGATTGAAGACCGAAGAACGACGACGTAACGAAAAATTTATCAACAAAGGTATGTGAAGATTGACTATCCTATTTACTCATACTATCTACCATTCTATCTACTGAGACATGTAGTATGACTTTAGTATAATGATGAAGCGGTGCAAATAAAAATTCAAGGAATAAGGAGTAGTCAAGTTAGTTCTTAAAGTTCACGAACTGTTTTCCCCAGTTCACGAACTTGAACTAGTTATTTAAGTTATCCTCACACCTTTGAATCAGTTCACAAGCAATAATACACGAACTGATTCATATAGTTCATGAACTGGTTGATTTTGAATGTTTCCTTTACACCTTTTGTTTTCAAGTACACAAACGGTTTCGGCAGTTCGCGAACTTGCCAAACTCAAAAGGCTTTTGAGCTACGAGATAACTTTGAGTTCTTAAATTATTTTGAAAGTTCACGAACTGATTTCATCTTGTAATATTTAAACTCCAATTTAAGCAAGGTTATTAATGAGGGGTACCACATACCACGAGAGTGTACCACGTAACTTAGCCATCTTTCTCTAAGAGATAAAAAGATACCCTAATTGCAGAAATTCCGAACATGCCCTTTATATAATATTTACTAACCCTAATTAATTGCTCCAAACTTCGACCACCTCATTCTTCTCTCTGCAATCAGATAGACAAAGAGATCTGGCTTCCTTAATCCTCTTTAAAATCTCAACATCATCTTTATTTTCCAATTTCTTAGTTTCATTGAGAAACAAACCCAAATTGAATATGAAGAACTATATGGTTATCGGTGGTGGTGGTGTTATTCAAAATGTTGGGTTCTGAATGTGAAAAAACGGGGGTCTAACAACCTCACCTAATATTTCGCTTAGCAATTTGTATGGACTAACTCCAATATAATTCCAAGAGAATCAACTAGACAGTCAGACTCAATCAATGGAAATATATCCAAGAGTTGTATCTCAATTTATCAATTCAGTCGGCAATCAAACAAATAGGAATTTGCGAGCCCGATTGAATATAAGAAATAACTTAAACGGTACCAAGGACCAATGTTCAAGTGTCAATCAATTTATATCAACAACCAAAGGTTGGATTATCTAATTGATTGAACTTACGCACAACCTAAGATATTTCAATTATATAATAAACAAATATAATGCGGAAAATAAATAACACAGACACCAGAAATTTTGATAACGAGGAAACCGCAATTGCAACAAAAAAAACCCGGGACCTAGTCCAGATTTGAACACCACACTGTATTAAGCCGCTACAGACACTAGCCTACTACCAGTTAACTTCAGACTGGAATGTAGTTGAGCTCTAACCAATCTCACACTGATCAAGGTACAGTTGCGTTCATTACGCCTCTTGAACCACGCCGGATTCTGCGCACTTGATTCCCTTAGCTGATCTCACCCACAACTAAGAGTTGCTACGACCCAAAGTCGAAGACTTGATAAACAAATCTGTATCACACAGAAAAGTCTATTAAATAGATAAATTTGTCTCCCACAGATGTTCCATCTTTTGATAAATCAAGGTGAACAGGAACCAATTGATAAACCAGGCTTATATTCCCGAAGAACAGCCTAGTGTTATCATTCATCTCACAATAATCTTAATCGATTAACGAAACAAGATATTGTGGAATCACAAACGATGAGACGAAGATGTTTGTGACTACTTTTCAATCTTGCCTATCGGAGAATAAATCTCGAGCAAATCTTAAAGAAGATACTACTCAATCACAATAGAAAATAACAAGATCAGAACATGCAACTACAGAGAAATAGTTGGGCCTGGCTTCACAATCCCAATAAAGTCTAGTCACAACTAGTATCACACAGGAGGTATGGGGATTAGGTTTCCCAATTACTAGAGTTCTCCTTTATATAGTCTCCAAATCAAGGTTCGCAATCAATGTTACCTTGGTAACAAAACATTCAATATTCACCGTTAGATGAAAACCTAATTAGATTCAAGTTAATATCTTTCAACCGTTAGATCGAACTTAGCTTGTTATACACAAATGAAATGTACCATCATTTAGATAAAGGTAACCGTACCTAAACGTGTACACTTAGTTGGTTTAACAATAGTTAACCAATGGTTATCCATATGAGCACTTTCATATCAACCTTATTCATCTTTATCATAACTAGTTCAAATGACTCAAATGAAACTAGTTAGAGAGTTTTTCAATTTTTTATATTCTCATAGAAGTATACAAGACACAATTGAAGCAAAATCGATTTGATTCAATCGAATCATTTCATGAACATTATAGCCATGGTTTGCAAAAGATTGCACTCCTTATTATATAAATGTATTAGTTCATGAACAAACCGATTTTAGAACATAACCTACTTAAGTATGCAAACGGGTACACATACCTTAGTAGCCGGACCAGGGATGGTATTGGGGGGTGGCTTAGGGGTGCTCCAGCCACCCCCAAATCTCAAAAACTCACCCAAAAATCATTTTTTCATGTGTAAATTTTGGGATTTTTTTTTTTAGCCCTCCTAGAAATTTAATGTTTAGCCCATAGTGTTATTTTAGCCCATCCAGGCTTAGAATCCTGCTTCCGTCGTTGAGCCGGACTGAGTTTGGTTACGGTAGTATGCATACCAATTTACACTTCCAAACTCCAGCAGAAATTCTCGGAACTTGAACTTCCGCATGTACGCGTACGTGTACGCATACTTAGTTCCCGGACTTCCAACAACCAACCAGTACACGTACTTGTACGCATACCATGGTTCCCGATTTTGGACTTTACACAAATGTGAATACACACTATGTTTATATCCAATCATGGTTACATGTTCTAAACCCTCATTTCAATCATTGAAACATTCTTGGAAGAAGACAATAGCTGTCTCACACAAACTATTAGCTTCAAAGCAATTTTCAAGTGATCGAATGATCAATACGAAATATTCCGAGTCTATATCAAATGACTGTCTCACACAAATCATGTAAGATGTTACAAGGCGATTTTCACATGATCATCTTTTGACTTTCGTCAAGAATAAAAGATGAACTTGGTAAAACCGAAAGCTTACCAACACATATTTTGAGAAATAGATAAGCAAGATAAACTCGGCTCGAAATACCAAATGTGTATAATTGAAGTCTATATAGCAATACAAATTTTTATCTCAAATAGAAGGAGAAATAGATAAGCAAGATAAACTCGGCTCGAAATACCAAATGTGTATAATTGAAGTCTATATAACAATACAACTTTTTATCTCAAATAGAAGATATAGTAGATAAACTTTTGAGTGATAGATGAGTTCAAGTATCCACATACCTTTTGTTGATGAAGTTCCACAAGTTCCCTTGAGTAGTTCTTCGTCTTCATTCGATGAACGCCGTGGAGTCTAAAGCTCAACTACACTTACTATCCTAATCCGAGACTTAGCTATAAGTAGACTAGAAATCAAGACTTATATTTTTGGCAACTAAACTTGACCAACAAACTTGAGATAGCAATGCTTGCGAGTTCGACCGAGCAGTGCTCTAACAATCTCCAACTTTGTCAATTTTAGTGACAAAACTATCAATACATATGGATTAAAAAATAAATAAACTTTGTAGCTTCTCATCCAAATGCTTGATCTCCTTAGTTCTTCAACAGTACTCGAAATCTTCATCACTTCCAAGTACTCCAATGCTTCTAAATGTGTTCAACTCAGCATCATAGTTGTTGAAGACCCATATCTATAACAATGAGAAAGCAATAGCTCTCAATCATTGTTATACAGTGTCATAGTATTATTACACAACATCAAAGTTCAATTGTATAAAAACTTTGACAACAATACTATGGTGATATGTATCACTCCCCCTTAGTCAATACTTCATCTCACATGAAAACCACTCCCCCTTACATAATGATCCGTAAACCATATGTATTTGTAGTGTGAACTACACATTAATTCTCCCCCTTTTTGTCAATAAAAATTGTCAAAGGTACGAAAACTAGTGGGATCCTAATGAAATTTTCATAGAGATACTTCATGACCAAAGAGAACCACATATCAACTTTGTTTAGATGCAATCATATAACCGAAGCTAAATGCATTATTCAAGGAGTTTATAAAGATACAAGATAACCCCAATAATATTCCACAGCTGCACTTCCCACAAAGATATGGCAATTAAGCACAATTTCAAATAAGAACTCTTCCCCATTAAATGTCATTCCCGAAAGAACAACAAGAGCGACCTTACTTTCACAAGAAATGAAGGATTTAAAAGAATACTTTGATACCAAATAGAATTGTTATCTACGTAGAAACAAATACGGAATTGAAACAACATTATACTGGCGTTCTAAGCCTTGATTTCCCAAAAGATATGAATGAGTCCAGGGGCAAAAGTCTAGAGAACTAATGAACCAAAACAACACATATAGACTGCCGTAAGTGTTGAAACGTAGCAGTGTCTAAAGGTTTGGTGAGGATATCAGACAATTGTTGTTCTCAAGGTATAAATTCCATATTGATGATACCATTTTCATAGAGATCTATAATAAAATGATACCTTAAATCAATGCGCTTAGTTCATGAGTGCTCAACAGGATTCTCAGTGATGTGAATCGCACTTGAGTTATCACAAAAGATCTTCATTATACCAGTGTCAATTCCATAATCAGCAAGCATTTATTTCATCCATAGAAGTTGAGTACAACACGAACCTGCAGCAATGTATTCTACTTCGCATGTAGACAGGGATTGTGAGTTTTATTTCTTGCTATGCCAAGCCACAAGATTTAACTCAACATAGTAAAATCCCCATGAAGTACTGTTTCTGTCTTCCACACATCTTGCCCAATCTACATCTGAATAGGCATGAAGATTAGTGTTAGTATCAAATGTATAAGATATACCATACCCGATAGTGTGTTGGATATATTGTATGATCCTCTTGCAGCTGCAAGATAAGATTCCTTTGGATTATCCTGAAACCTAACATAACACCCAACACTAAAAGCAATATCAGGTCTAGTAGTTGTAAGATATAAGAGGTTTCCAATGATAGATCTATAAAGCTTTTGATCCACATTTACTCCTTTCTCATCTCGATGTAGTTTACCAGTAGTGGGCATAGGTGTCAGTTTTGGAGTTGACTTATCAAGACCGAACCTTGATACAAGATCCTTAGCATATTTTTCTTGAGATAAGTGAATTCCACCCTTATGCTGTTGAATTTGTAATCCTAAAAAGAACTTTAATTCACCAACATTGCTCATTTCAAATTCTTTGCCAAGAGAGACTTGAAAATATTTTGCAAGTTTCTCAGAAGTTGAACCATAAATGATATCATCTACATAGACTTGAGCAATGACAACATCTTTCCCACTCCATTTGGTAAACAAGGTTTTATCACCTCCTCCTCTCGAAAAACCTTTCCTAAGAAGAAAAGTAGTTAGTTTTTCGAACCAGGCAGGAGGTGCTTGTTTTAACCCATATAATGCCTTTTTGAGCTTAAGGACATGATCTGGGAAATCAGGATTTTCAAAACCCTTGGGTTGAGCAACATAGACCTCTTCCTTTAAAGTTCCGTTTCGAAACGCGGATTTTATGTCCATTTGAAACAGCTTAACCTTGAGAAAACAAGCATGAGCTAATAACAACCGAATGGACTCAAGGCGTGTCACGGGAGCAAAAGTTCGTCAAATTCGATACCTTCAATCTGTGAATATCCCTGAGCGACAAGTCTAGCTTTATTTCTGACAATTGTGCCAAATTCATCAGACTTGTCCTTGAATATCCATTTTGTACCAACAATATTGATATTGAAGGTACAAGGTACTAGCTCCCATACATCTTGTCTTTGAAATTGATTTAACTCTTCATGCATTTCATTCACCCAAAAGGGATCACTAAGAGCTTCATCAATATTTCTTGGTTCCACTTGTGAAAGATAACAACCAAAATTGCAACTATTTTGAAGTTGTCCTCTTGTCTTAGTAGTAGAATCTCTTCCTCCAATAATACTGTTGGGATCATGATTCCTTTGAACCCAGAGGTGTCATGGAGGGACACGTTCTTGTTCAACAGGAGTATCCTGATCAGTGCTCTTCTCCTCGTCACTAGAAATATCAGGATCAGTAACCGTTGGGACGACTTAAACTGATTCTAGGATTTCTTTGACTTTCTCAATTGTCTCAATTGGAGGCAATTCAGCAGGAGGATTATCATGGTGAAAATTGCTTAGATCATCAATGATGACATTAACAAATTCCATCATAACTTGGGTTCTGAGATTAAAAACTCGAAAACCACGACTATCAGAAGCATAGCCAAGAAAGATACATTCATCGCTTTTAATATCAAATTTCCCTCTCTGTTATTGATCTTTCAGAATGTAACACTTACTTCCGAACACTCTGAGATAATGTAAGTTGGGTTTCCTATCGTACCACAACTCATAAGGGGTGTTTAGGGTTTTCGACCATAGGTAGACACGGTTTATCAAATAACATGTTGTGAAAACAGCTTCTCCCCAAAACCTTAAAGGTAAGTTTTTGTTATGGAGCATTACCCTGGCCATTTCCTGAATGTTCCTATTATTCCTTTCTGTAACTTCATTAGCTTGAGGAGTAATGGGTGGTGAGTATTGTTGAATAATCCCCAGTTTATCACAAAATTCAAACACCTAAGTATCCTTGAATTCAGTTCCACGGCCGCTTCTAATTTTCTTTAGTTTGCGACCTTGTTCATTCTGTATTCTATTAACAATAATCTTGAATTCATCAAGGGTTTCATTCTTATGATCTAAAAATGCCACCCAAGTGAATCTGGTGTAAACATCTACCATAACTAAATCATACTTCTTACCAGCAACCGTAGTTGTTGAATTGGTCCGAAGAGATCCATATGAATTAAATCAAGTGGAGCTTTAGTGATAATATCTCAAGATGATTTATGGTGAAGTTTCGTATGTTTACCCTTTTGACGAGCACCACAGACACCATCAATCTTTGCATTGATTTTGGGAACGCCTCTAACAAGTTCTTTGTTAATGATCTTAGTTAGAAGGCGATAATTGATGTGACCAAAACGCTCATGCCAAAGAAGTGTAGATTCCACCTTAGTCAAATTGCAACAATTACTAAACTGAGTATCAAGAAGATAACACTTATTTTTACCACGAGTTCCCTGAAAAATTACTTTTCCAGTTTTATCTACAATGTCACATCCATTCGCATTGAAGACAACTTTGTGGCCTTTGTCACAAATTTGACTAATAGAAAGAAGGTTTGCAGTCATACCTTTAACGTATACAACATCATGGATTTCAGGAACCCCATGTAATTTGATCGTCCCCTTCTTTCTTATTTAGCAACAACTCCCATCTCCAAAAGTTACGGGATCTCCTTCAAATTCGCTTGAATTTACAAACCATGAGAGATCACCAGTCATATGTCGGCTACATCCACTGTCAAGAAACCATTGAAAGGGCGATGTTGATTTTAGAGCAAAAGCTCCCATACTAACACTACTATACCGTTTATGATTTCTTGTTAGATTTGTACACCTTTTTAGCGAAGTGAACAATTGTTAAGCTTTCTTATGAAGATTACTCGCAACCTTTAAACTTTTTCTGAAAGATGTACACGTATGTTGAAAGTGATTGTGAGATTCACAGAACATACATGGACCAACATCTTTAATCTTATTTGAGTGGTTCTGAGTCCCATCGGGTTTCACAAAGCATAAACCTCGTTTATCTCCTGACTTGCGACAATTCTTCAAAGAAGAATTAGAGGAGTTATTCAAATCCATTGAAGAAACTTTGACAGACTTCAAATCCTTATACTTTGTAATTTCTGCAATAAGATCAGAATTGATTTGGATTTGTTCATCCAACTTTTTCTGGAGAAAAAAAGCTCTTCAGAACTTTCTCTAAGATTAGAGTTAAATCTTGGTGAAGCATATATAGAGACTTTACTGTCCATAGAGTGAGATCACTACAAACACAGACTTATAAGGTCTTGAACGTGTTTGCCTGCTCTGATACCAATTGAAAAAGCGTGGGTCTAACAACCTCACCCAATATTTCACTTAGCAATCTGTATGGACTAACTCCAATATAATTCCAAGAGAATCAACTAGACAATCAAACTCAATCAATGGAAATATATCCAAGAGTTGTATCTCAATTTCTCAATTCAATCTGCAATCAAACAATTAGGAATTTGCGAGCCCGATTGAATATAAGAAATAACTTGAACGGTACCAAATACCAATGTTCAAGTGTCAATCAATTTATATCAACAACCAAAGGTTGGATTATCTAATTGATTGAACTTACGCACAACCTGAGATATTTTAATTATATAATAAACAAATATATGCGGAGAATAAATAACACAGACACCAGAAATTTTGTCAACGAGGAAACCGCAAATGCAGAAAAACCCCGGGACCTAGTCCAGATTTGAACACCACATTGTATTAAGCCGCTACAGACACTAGCCTACTACCAGTTAACTTCAGATGTAGTTGAGCCCTAACCAATCTCACACTGATCAAGGTACAGTTGCGTTCCTTACGCCTCTTGAACCATGCCGGATTCTGCGCACTTGATTCCCTTAGCTGATCTCACCCACAACTAAGAGTTGCTACGACCCAAAGTCGAAGACTTGATAAACAAATCTATATCACACAGAAAAGTCTATTGAATAGATAAATTTATCTCCCACCGATATACCTATGACTTTTGTTCCGTCTTTTGATAAATCAAGGTTAATAGTTGATAAACCGGACTTACATTTACGAAGAACAACCTAGTATTATCAATCACCTCACAATAATCTTAATCGATTAATGAAACAAGATATTGTGGAATCACAAACGATGAGACGAAGATATTTGTGACTACTTTTTAATCTTGCCTATCGGAGAATAAATCTCGAGCAAATCTTAAAGAAGATAGTACTCAATCACAATAGAAAACAGCAAGATCAGAACACGCAACTACAGAGAAATAGTTGGGTTTGGATTCACAATCCCAATGAAGTCTTCAAGTTGTTAACCTACTGGGTTTTAGAAAAACCTAAGGTTAAAGGAGAATCGACTCTAGTCGCAACTAGTATCACACAGGAGGTGTGGGGATTAGGTTTCCCATCTGCTAGAGTTGTCCTTTATATAGTCTCCAAATCAGGGTTTGTAATCAATGTTACCTTGGTAACAAAGCATTCAATATTCACTGTTAGATGAAAACCTGATTAGATTCAAGCTAATATCTTTCAACTGTTAGATCGAACTTAGCTTGTTATACACAAATGAAATTTACCATCATTTAGATAAAGGTAAACCGTACCTAAACGTGTACACTTAGTTGGTTTAACAATAGTTAACCAATGGTTAGCCATATGAGCACTTTCATATAAACCTTATTCATCTTTATCATAACTAGTTCAAATGACTCAAATGAAACTAGTTAGAGAGTTTTTCAATTGTGTATATTCTCATAGAAGTATACAAGACACAATTGAAGCAAAATCGATTTTGATTTCTTTTGATATAAGTAGAAGAAACTTTATTGCAAAGTTAATGTAAATGGTTAGTTGATAGATGACCAAATGGATATTAAGTCAGGAATTGTTGATATTTTAAAATAATATTTTTAGGAACAAATGTTTTTGATTTCAAGACCATTCCTGGTGATTTATGCACTTGGATGAAAAGACATATTGATGAAGATGAGGTCCTTAATGCTATAAGATATTTTTGAAAAAATAAGACACTAGATCGGTTGGGGAGCGATCCCCGATCCACGGGCGATACCACCGGTGTACTCGACCGACACGTCACATGTACATATTTTTTATGTAATATAAAATATCTTCTATAATACCTGACTATTTATGATTAAATTAGCACTTCAAATCCTAATACAAGGCAATTAACACCTCATTAAGTTTTAAAGTGTTGGCATAAGAGTTCAAGGAGCCGGACAAGCATATTTTTATAAGGAGATTGAGTAATTGGTCAATCAAGTTACACATAAGAGGAGGTTTTTTGGGATCAGATCGGAAGAAAAAGAAGAAAATTTAAAATCAAAGGGTCATCTTGTTGTGTATAAGCATAAATATACCGTGAAGAAGATTAGACATGTTTACCGAAAAACAAGAAAAGAAGATTAGATATAGAAGAAGAATAACGAACGGAAAAATCGTTAAATAGGAAGAAGCCATGTCTAATCCCGAGCACCACCAGTGTGATCTTAATTTTTAGGGTTCCTCCTCTTTATAAACACAACATAAACTAATTTTCCATTTTTGACCCGAGTTACTCGTGACTCAGCGGACTCGGGATGGGACTGATTCATCTCTAACTCGGCGAGTTAATGGTAAAAGACTCAGCTCGACCGAGTATTTGATGATCGTATCGGCCAATACTTATTACATTGCCAGGCTCAGATAATCATCCAATTTATTTTAATCTACAGACATGGAGTATTTTTAGAGAGGATTTGATAAATGCTTTTAAAAATCAAGAAGTAATTTTTTTCGGAATCGGAGATTAAAAAATACACTTATAGATCTAATTCCTAATTAAGAAAGACATTTTTAAGGAGATAAAATACTTAAGACCTATTAGTATCTTTAATGGTGTTTATAGAATTCTTTTGAAGGTGTTGGCAGAACGGTTCAAGAATGAAAGGTGGTACCCTAGGGAAAGCAAAGACAAATCTTTAATGGTGTTCTTGTTGCTAGTGAGCTAATTAATTATACAATGAAAGGTGGTACCCCTGGTCTACATGCAAAACAAAATTTGGAAAAGCTTTTGATCATGTGAATTGACATTTTCTTGATAAAGCTCTAAAGAAAATGAGATTTATATTAAATAAACAAGGTGGGTTCAATGTTGTGTAAAACATGTTAGAATCTATGTTCTTATAAATGGCAGTGCTGGAGGATATTTTAAGAACAAGAAAGGTATCAGACAAGGTGATCCCTTGTTACCCTTTTTGTTCTTGATAGTTGGTGAAGATTTAACAACTATAATGCTTAAATCTCAAGATGATGGATACATTAATGGTTTTCAAGTTGCTCTTATGGTGGTAAGGTCTATCATTTGCGATTTGCAGATAAAGCCTTTCTTGATGCTAATGTTGATTACTAAAGTTTTTAAGAATCTTTTTGTGTTTTGAACTTCTTTTTGGTTTGCGTATAAATTTTTCTAGAAGTCAGATGTACGGTGTTGGTTACGATAGAGATATGATTTCTTTTACTTCTCTTTTGGGTTGCTATAAATCCATTTTACCAGTACCACTTAGTTTACCTTTGGGTGATAAGTACAAAGGTATACATAAGTGAGACTAAGTGATCGATATGTTCAATTTTAAATTGGTTGGATGGATGGAAGAAACCTTTACTTATCACGGTTGGGAAGATTACAATGATTAACAATATCCTCACTAGTATTTTCATCTATTATGTGTCTCTTTTTGAGATGCCTAAATCTGTTGAAATTAAACCTGAAAGGTTGATAAAAATTAAGAAAACGAGAAGATTCATTTGGTCAAGTGAGATTTTGTACGCAATAAGAAGAGGAATGGTGGTTTGGGGTTATGGAATTGAAAGGATTGAATGGAGTTCTCTTGGTTAAATAGTTATGGAGATATGCCACTGAAACTGGGTTGCTTTGGAGATCTATAATCAAGGAGAAGTATGGAGACAATAATGTGAACTGGATTTCCAATATTCCTAAAGGATCTCGTAGGAATACTATATGGAAATGCATAATGCCGCGAAAGGATTTTTTTAATTAAGCATGTCAGGTTCAAATTTACAATGGTGCCAACATTAGATTCTGGAAAGATGCCTGAATACTTAATTGTAAGTTATTTCCTAATCTTTAGCTATGTAGTGGTTAGACCCAAAAAAATTTTGATGGCTGCAATTTGTAATGGCTCTTGCTTTGAAATTATTAACAAGTAGCAAGTACCTAGAAGATTTTTTATTTCTGCTGAGAAGTGAGCATGATTATTATTTCTAATTGTATTACTGAGTTTAAGCTTCAAACTCATAATGTTAGTTGTATGGAGTGGTCACTAACTTCTAAAAATTTATTCACATTCAAATCAAGCTATGATAAGTGGGTTCCAAGTTCATCCAACAGGGATAATATAGATTCTGAAATTTCATCTTTTATTTGGAAGCAACAATTTTTTCTAAGATTCATTTCTCATTTGGTGCATCAGTCACAATAGAATACCTACCGGAGATTCACTACTCGAAAGGGTATCAACATTCCATCGACATGTCTTTTTTACAATGAAGACGAAACTACTGGTCATTTATTTATTCATTGTTTATATGCTCATAAGTTGTTGATGCACTTTGTTAAAATTGTGTAGGTTTGGTTTTATTATTTCGTCATTCCGAAGGATTTCTTAGAACTCTTTAATCTTGAACGTTCCCTCATTCTACAGCACGAGAGAAAAACTGTAGAATTTTGTTGCGACAACTATTTTTTTGTGCATTTGGAAGGTGAGGGAACACTAGCTTGTTTTGTATTCTTTATTGCATTTGGAAGTAAGGGAACACTAGCTTGTTCTCTATTCTTTAGTGCATCTGGAAGGTGAGGAACACTAGCTTGTTCTCTGCAAAGCAACAAAATGTGGACCATTCTATTCGAATAGTTAAGCATGATTTATTCAGTAGGCACTAGGATTTAAAGATTTCGAAGATGTTTCCTATAATATTGTGACCAAGAACTGATTTTGTATCTATTCTGATAAATCGAAGTTGTCTTTCTGAATTTTTATTGTCTTGATTTGCTTGTTCCCTCGACCTTTTTCTCCTTATCTATTTTCTTTCTCTCTGTTAGGTGGATATAATCCTTATGTACTCCATTTTTTGATAAAATAGGATCTTTTTTTTTTCTATAAAAATATATATATATAAATCGATTTTTGATTTTTTTTTTATATAAGCAAATAACAAGAAACACACTAAATCTCCGTATGATCAGCGCTTAGGGACGACACTAGCCATACATGTGGGACAGTCCACACCATATGGTCAACATTTTTTTTAGCCCACTGCGCGAGTTCATGGGATACATTGTTTGCCAAACGATTTACATAAACAAACGAGAGAAACTGAAATTTGAGACTAAATATTCTGATATTTTCAAAGAGGGGATGCGTGCAGTGATATCCTAGGAAACTCTTCTTATAATCTGGTTAATAATTCCAGCTGCATCACTTTCCATGATAACCTTCTCATCCTTCCTTATCAAATCTAACCTTAGTGCCCCTCTGATTGCTTGCACTTCTGCTTCTTCTGCAGAGAAACAAATTAAGGTAGTTGATCAGCCTGGATGAATGAGTGCTTTGAGTCTCGGATAATCAAACTCATTCCATCATTGCTGGAATTTGGGTTCCAAGCTCCATATGTATTAATTTTTATCCAAGACTCTGGGGGAGTCTCCCAATGAGAGCATTCTTGATGATTTGTATCAATAGAAGTGATTCGATTGAGAGGAGTAGCTCCATGGGATGTCAATAGCATTAATTTAGCTCTTGCAATTATACTTGATGGTACTTCAGTTTTGCTATTATGCACAATCTCATTTCTGTTATCCCAAATTGACCATAAAAGGCAAGTAACTAAAGGGAAAGATTTAGATCTTCCTGAAGAATCTTTATAGGGGCTGAGCTGGAGCCAAAATCCGATCCACTGATGAAAGCTAAGATTCTGAAACTGATAAGTATTTACATTGATCATAAACCAAACTCTATTAATCTTTTGACAAGTAATAAGAGAATACATAATTGATGCTGGCTTCATCTTGCACTTGGGGGAAAGAAAGTCAGAGATATGTATGCGAGAGTTGAGAATTTCGTTCACAGGTCCATAGATCTGCATTAGAGGTACCACCACTTACACTAAGAGCAGTATAGGCGGTTTTGGTAGAAAAATTTATGTCTTTAGCTGGAGTCCAGATTCTTCCATCACTAGAAGATTCCATACTTAAGGGGATTTGTTCAATCAACGCTTTTAATTGTTGATCAAATACAACACTTAATTTTGTTGTATCCCAAGATTTAGAGTCCTGATTAATTAGGTCTTTAACTTTATGATTCTTATCCGGCACGGTATTAGCCCTTGGTGTGGCACTTCTTTTGCCAGGGATCCAATTATCATACCATGGATCTATAAAATTTCCTTCACCCACCACCCAAGCAATGAAAGGTTTTATCTTGCTCATGGTCTGGTGGAGGCATTTTCAATTTTCCATACCCAAGAAGCAGTACAGGAGGATTAATTTTTTTTTTTTTTGATACCCTAAACTAGTGTTTTCTAGACTACTTCCAAACTCCTTAAATTGGAGTGGATTCCGGCAATTACCGGGTTTGAACCCCTAACTCCGCAATAGGAGGAAACATGAAAATCATCGGACCACTTGATGGTTCTCGTGGGGATTTAGAATTAAACACATGCAATTTTATTGTTTGCTCAGCCTATTAATGATCTTTTTGCAATCTGCTATAAATAGGAATCTAAAATTCCCAGTAAAGAAGAAGTACCAAAACATAACAATACTGCATTATTTAGGTTATCTTACTCCTACTTCCACAACAAAGGATCCCTAATTGCTATTTGGATGGACAACCTGAATCTCATGTGTCTGATTTGTTTCTTTTTCTTTTCTACCGCTCCTTTACTTTCTATGATTTGCCTGTAAAAATACCATGAATCATTTTTGTTTTAATAATTCCAAAGCTGATTTTAGGGAGGAAAAACCTGAATTTGAGTAAAAAGTAAATTTCGTTTTAGATTTTCAACAACTTACGACTTATTTAGTTAAAAAATGACTTAAATGGTGATGATGACTGCCCTTAACCCTAACCCCACCTCCCCCTTTAGTTTGGTCTTCTTAACTTGACCCTGGACCCACACATTGAACAAATTATTCTCTGATTTGACTATTTTTGAAAACCTCAAACCTTTAACCCCCACCACGCGTCAGTTATCCACAAGCCACCTTTCACCAATCAAGAATCGTAGCCGTAAAACCACTATCGAGAGTGATTGATAACCATCAGATAATAAATCTGTGTTACAGTGATTGATGTGAATAAATATCAAAAGAAAGGGCATTATTGGTACGCTGATAGATATTATCCCCTTAACAAAAGATCCACTTGTGACTCACATGGCCTAGAGAGAGAAAGCGGGTCCCACGCAGTTACTCACTTTTGGCATTGTTTCAGCAGAGATTTTCCATGTGACTGATGGGACCTACCAATTTATCTCAACTGATCGTCTAAACTGACGGTACAGTACAAACGGCAATTACAGATTTGATTGATGGACTAATGGCGAATTAAAATAGAATTTAAAGTACTTAAAACCGAGTAAAAAGTCGTTAGTTTAAGGTACGGTAAACGATTTTTTAATTGGAGGTTTTTGTCCGATTCTCGAAATCCGGAAAAGTTTAAACACCCTAAACATTCGTACATACGCGCCTAGTGAACTGACTTGACGATGCTGTTGTTCGCGCCTAGAAGTATGTTTTATTCGCCTAGAAGTATGTTTTCGGGCGCCTAATTACTAAAGCTTGTTTGGTGACAATTTGTGAAATTTCAATTTTGTCGTGTACTGTATACTTCCTCCGTTTCATATGGTAAGCTAGTTTGGTCATGAAAGTTGAGATTCAAGATTAATAATATGGCAATGTTACTTGGTCGAAGAAGTATAAGAAATTCGGGAAAGTTGAGAGAAATTTATGAGCTCGATATTCTCTTCATAAGTGGTTTTCATTACATGATAATAATTTTTCCACCATCAGATGTAAAATGAGAACGATGAGCAAAATGCACGTGAAGGAACGAAAACGAAGTTTGCTTTAAGAAAAAACGGACCAGGTGTCCTAGCCTACCACCGTCCAGTAAAACTAGGTCTAAAAAACAACAAGAAGAAAAGCATACGAGCACTATGTAAACGGACCCTGGTGATACAAAAGTCCTCTTTATCTGCATTGTCTTTCGGATTTGCCATATTATTTTTTTGATTGAAAGAGAAAATATATTAATTAAGCAATATAGTCTTTTTATTCTTGCTTCTTTAGCTACCGAGTCCGCTGCAGCATATGTACCATGCATAAAATGAGCACCATATTGGTCATTCATTCATTCATTATAAGCCGTTTTAGGTATAGTACTAATACTATGTTAGTGGATGCTCCACTTAGTAGTAATGGCCTAACCCTTCCCCATTAAAAGAGTATAAGCCAAGAAAATCAAAAGGGGTTTTCAATTATATACAAAAGTTAACGATCAGAGTTTGAGGTGGACCTGCACTTAACATTAGTTGACCATGATGGGAGCTTGTTTTGTCACACTTGACGGATAACTACTACTAGCCAACAATAATGGCCTAATGGGACTGCACTGCACTGATGATATTATTAGTTAGGTTTTCAGTGTGTGTTGTTCCTTTTCTTGAATCTTAAGTTTGTTGAATGTTTTTCTTTTTCAGAGTCAAATATAAAACTGGTTAGAGCAAATTATTGTCCATCAAACCTAACTGGTCAACATTCTTGTGTTAATCTTAGATATTACTCACAGTTCCCTTTATTAGTAATTGTTATAGTTTTAGTGGGGTAATTCTTGAATTTCATTGTTGTGTGGGTTCTCCTATAATTTAGTTTAACTACGCTGACAAAATTGCAACTGTTGCGAAATCTGCTGAATCGTAGGCGGCGAACTGCTCATTGGCTCAGCCTCAGTGCATGCCATTCAGCTATCCAATATGGCTCATGGAATTCAATAATGCGATTCTCTTGGTCATCCATTATTATTTATTTATATCACCCTCGTACTACTTCTATCTTCTCACGTACTTCACCAGTGGCAAATGGGAATTCGACTGGTCATTTTCTACAAATAGGATCGACTATAACTGCATCTTCATTTTGGGCTCTAATGCTAGAGTGTCCCACGACTCCGACCCACTACTACTGGAGAACATACGGATTGTCTGTTTTTTCTAACTCAAATAACTCGTCTGGATTCATCTGGATCTGATTTATTAACCTGAACCTGACTCATTATATTTGACAAGTAGCAGGGTTATTAAAAATTTTGAATCCAGTTTGATATGTGCCCAATAAGCCAATCATAAAATAATATTTGACTCAAATATTCCAAAACCAAATGTAAGAACCGAATCAGATCTCAAATCAGACATCAAACAAACGAAAAAAATAATCGATTCTGATTCAAACTGAGTCAGATGGCGAGTCAAATTTGAATCCGGAATCAAACCCACGCTAACAAGTTATCAGTCGGTGAACATTAGTGCATCCGTACTACGACAACATATTTAGCGTGTAAACAGTTACAAACACTTTGGATGATTAGAGATTAAAGTTAAAGGAGGGTTGATAATTAAAGGAGGGAAAATGATGAGATCATTTGGGACATGATCAATTTGAGGCATTTTTCAATCAATAAAGAGAAGAAGAAGAACAAGGGTAAGAAGACAGAGTACTATTTTGACCATTAAAAGTTAATTTTGGGCTTTGATAATGAAACCTTTGAAGTTGTCATTAGCAGTGGTAGTGAGTTGTACGTCTAAGAAAGAATTATTACTAAACGAGAAAGAAGAAAAGAGAAGGAACTAGAGAGATTAAAACTACTCATGCAAGCATGGAATATATATCATCATGATTTTTAAATTTTAATTCATTGCACCAATTGTTCTTTCTTCTTTTATCACGAAAATTACTTTGTTCCTTTTGTGGCTAAATGCTAATGCTTATCCCTTCTTTACAAATTGTTTTTTTTTTTTGCTAAGCGGTACTACCTCCGTTTGTAGAAAAGAAGGACTTTGACGATTACGTTCCCGCCTTGTGACAGACAGATTACGTTGAGAAAAATAAACAAGAATCTGACTGAAATTGACCAAAGAAACCAGTATATTTCCATCTCCATTTTTTCAAATGGGGATTTTGTGCGAAATAACCCATAGAACACCGAGTAATGATATTAGTGATTTGAGTTCGAAACTCATCAACACCATATTATTTATCAATCCAAATTAACAAAATATAAATTTCAGCACAAAAACATGTAAAGCATTTATAAATTTTCTAGTTCGGTTTCTCAATGGTAATTAGCAACTGAGTTTCGTTAGCATCCAAATAACCGGAAAAATAAATAATCCAAACCTCTTTGAGTACCTGACTAATTCTAGGTCCGTGTTTCGTTAAAATCACAAACCTATTTGATAGGGTTGAAGTATTTGTTATTAGAGCGACCATCAGAAATAATTAGATCCTGAATGGTATAGTTTTCAAAAACAGTTTTCTGTTTTTAAAAACATAGAAAACAGAAAACAGGAGAAAACGCGTTTGGTATGGACATTTTCAGAAAATGTTTTCTATCTATTTTCTGTTTTTCAGAAAACAAAAAAATGAAAACAACAAATTATTATTTTCTGTGTTTTTTTTGCTTTTTTTTCTTTGTTTTTTCTTTTCTTTTCAGAACAAAATAAGAGATCGGGGGAATGACTGGAAAATCAACTAAATCAGATCAAATGTAAGGATTCGTTTAAGAGATAGTGATATTAGCCATGACTCACTTCTAGTCATTCCCCCGATCTTTTCTTTTCAGAACAAAACAAGGAAAATCAACTAAATCAGATCAAATGTAAGGATTCGTTTAAGAGATAGTGATATTAGCCATGACTCACTTCCAGTCATTCCCCCGATCTCTTTTTTTTTTTGACTTGCTTCAAAAAAAAAAAAAAAAGAGATCGAATCATGGCTAATATCACTATCTCTTAAACGAATTTGATCCGATTTAGTTGATTTTCCTTGTTTTCAAAAACAGTTTACCAAACAATTTTTAGAAAATAAAAATAAGGGTATGTTTTTAAAACAGTGGAAAACTATTTTTGAAAACTGTACCAAACATGCTCTTATACTCTCGACATCTAGTTTGTATGGTGCTAGTGTCCAAACCACTTAGTATAGTAACAAGCTTGGTAAAGGGGCGGCAGGAAATGGTAGAGGGGCGGCAAGGGTGATAGCAATGTCCCTCTAATTGGTTAGGGGGTGTCCTATAGGGTGTATAAGTTTACTGGATTACCCTTTTCACCTTAAATGGACTAATTTACCCTTACTTTTTGATTAAAAAGACCGAATTATCCTTCCCCATTTTTAACCTAATTGAATCGAGAAATCAAAATTGTTTCTCTTTTCTTCTCCTCCTCTCCTCCATTAAACCGATATTTCATCGTCCTCTTCGATTCATCGGCGATTTGAAAAATTTATAATACCCGATTAGAGTTTAGTCTATTGTTTTTGATTTAAGTTAGTTTTGCATCAAAAATTAGGGTTTTGGATCGAAATTGAAACTGAATTTGTGTGTTGTATGTGAGTTACGGTTGGTAATAACCCAGATACCAACCGTACCTGTATTGGTTGAAGAACATACGGTTGCTAACAACCCAAATACGAACCGTACCTTAAAAAATTGAGAATTAGGTTTAGGTACGGTTGGTATGAAACCTTAGTTACCAACCGCACTTTACAGGTTCGGTTGGTAACTTAATGAAAGTTACCAACCGTATATCATCTGAATGTTAAGAATTTTTGAAGTGATGATGTACGGTTGTAAACTATTGTTGACTTACCAACCGTACATAATCATGTATGTTAAGAATTTTTGAAGTAGTGATGTACGGTTCGAAACTATAGTTGACTTACCAACCGTAGTTTAGTTACGGTTGGTTTCGATTCCTTTTTTATGAACCGTAATTAGTTACGGTTCGTATCCAAGATTTTCTATCAACCGTAACTGGTATTACGATTGGGTTTTTCCCCAAATTGAACAAGTTACGGTTGGTAACTAGCTTATTTCCAACCGTATGTTCTTCAGAAAATTTTAAAAATTTGATCTTTTTACGTACTTTAGATAATTTTGATCAACAAAAAGCTAATGGGAACTAATTTTGATCACCCACCTCTAATTTTCCACTTGAATCACTCATTTTGGTTGAGTGAATCAAAATTTAGGGTTTCACAAATATCACAAAAGTTTTTTTTTCTTCTCCTCAATTTTTTTTTCTTATAACTCTAAACATCTGATTTTTGATTCTATAATAAGTGAAAATTAATTATCAAAATTAATCTTGATTATCTACACTAATCTTGATTATCATTACTAAACTTGATTATTAACAATAAGGGTTAATTAGTCATTTCCAGGGTTTTATTGATAAGGGGCACTTGAATTTACTTCTAATGACCTTTTTTGTCTTATTAGGTTGCCGCCCCTCTACCGATTCCTACCGCCCCTTTACCAAGCTTGTATAGTAAGCAGTCGGCTTTTTCGCCACGCTTGAGCGTTGTTTTGCGTTTGTCTACACTCTAGGGCAAGGTGGTTAACCTCCGGTTTGTCTCGGCAGTAGACTTTAGAGCTTCAAAATATTCTGGTTTGAGCAGAGATTACGATTTCAGCTGTAAAATTACTGGGAATAAAATCTTGGAATTCAGGATAATTTACAGGAACAAAAAGTTTGTTTGTTTGTTTGATCCTAATTTTAACCTAAGCATATCGATTACAACCCAACAAAACAATCTTAAGCAAGTGTACTAACTCAATTGTAAACTAGTTTAATAAGCAAGAAAGTCAAAGTCAAGAATGTAAAAAGAATACTATACGACACCAAAAACAATTCCCATTCAAATGCACATTTCTCAAGGAGGAATTAAGTGGAGGTGAGTGAAAGAATTAGGTCTCGTCTCACATGGGTGTCGGTTTGGTCTGCATGGAAGTGCGGACCAACTTCCCGGGAATCGTTCCGGTTGTCGTGATACACCTACCTACTTAAACGGGTCGGGTTTGCCATTTCAACGGGTTAATCTCCCATCTCATCTGGGAAATATACAATCGGGCTTTCTAAATTTGTTGTGGAGTAGTGTCCATGCATTCAAGAAATTATGAAATCCAGCCCAAATCAACAAGCCCAATATATCTGCCTGGTCACTGCCTTGAGTGGTTGTTGTTGACTGGTAGCTACAAGTTAGCTAGATATCAACACTTTCATCATCTTGAGATTGTTTGTACATTCATGCTATCAACAATTACAAGTAAAGATCAAACACATCACTGAATAGGCGCCCGATCTGATTACCGTTCAATCTTTCTGGTAAATTGGCATGCAGCCCTATGTGCAGAGGGGCATGCACCCTGGCAATTCCAAGTTGACCTTTTGACATACTGGCCTGATTCCAACGAGAAGAAAACAGATGAAAAAACAAACTGTTTTAGACAAATAAATGTCAAAACATTGTCTCTGACGAGAACCACCATGTAATATGCAAAAATAAGATAAGACTCTACCAGCTACATGTTTCTCTAGCTACTTACCCTTCTACTGCTACATTCGACAACAAATAAGTAGGCCACTTCCTCTGTGCGAAAATGCTATGACCCAACCCCATGCCTGTTTTAGAGCAGACATTTAATGCTGGCACCAGAACTTAATCACAAGTTCCCTTTCAAATATCTTTCAAAAGATATTCTTCTCTCTTTTCTCATTTTTTTTTTGACAGAAACTATACATTCATCTCACTGTAGTGAAATTCTAGTGTAGAGTGTCTTTTCTTCTTTGAGCCGAGCCGAGCCGAGCCGAGCCGTGATTAAAAAATGGGTAAAAAGAGTAATGAGTCTGAAAACAAGAAAGAAGAAAAGGGTAAAATTGGGAAATGATGACGGGAGATGGGAATTAACAGCGGTGTTTGTCCGTTAGCCTGTCGAGGAAAGTTAGAGAGGACAGACAAGAAAAGAAAAAACCCTTCTGTGACGGAATCTTTTTTTTATTTTTTATGTAGTTAGCGTGGGTCCCACTGACTTTACTGGACGGAGAAGAAAACAAACACGCCTCATAATTACTTCCTTCATCTTACCTGAACAACGGATCCTGGCCGTCCATGTGGGTGTGCGCCGAGACGTGGCGGTGGATTTATGAAAAGTAGGTGACGACTGTTTGATGTCACATAATAACCCCTAGTGAAAGAGAGAGTGGTATGAACGCGTTACTTTATCAACTTGTTTTGTCATGGAGATTTTTAATATTGGAGGTTATTTTGTGCAGAGGATGTGTTTGGTCAACTTTGCTTCTTTGAGTAAGTGTATAGGTATTTTGTGATCATCATTGATCACGACGTAATCCTTAGCTTATATTCTTCAGATTTTGGATGTAAATTTTTATGCTTTTGATGATAGAGTGATGATATAATGCATATTGGGGAGAAGAGAATTACAGATGCAAATTCAGAATGTGACCAATTCAGAGAGGCGTTGTGCCAGATTAGAAGAAAAAAACATTATAGGAGTCTTTTTTTTTTTTTTGAATGATTATAAAAGAGTGTAGCCAATTTAGCTAATTTGTGGATAAATGAATCTATGTGAACTGTTTGTACAAGGATGTAAGTTTAAACATGCAGGTTAGGGAAAGCATAAAGCAAACTGATTCTGGAACCTTAAGGCATAATTTAAGAGATACCGAAAAAATCCATCGAAATTTGTATTCGAAATCATCAGGGGCGGAACTACATGAAGACTTGGGCTAGCTTAAGCCAGCCCAAAGTCCTTAAAAACTCAACATTTTAGAGTGGTTTTGAGTTTGGCAAAGTACTATTATGCCTAAAACATAGGCTTAAGCCACCCCACCAATCCGATAAATTTTCAAGCTACCCAGCCTTATTTTCCAGTTTCGCCACTGGAAATCATATTCGGAACCATTTAAATCTGTGTGTATAAGTTCAGTTCCATATACTTGTTGGGGGCTTATAGATATAAGTGTTCAGAGAAATTCCGATACGAAATAGCAAATCCAAAAAATAGATGGACAAATGCTCAATGACTATCACAGAGTTGTTTTACGTAACGCAAAAATCCCACTGCCGCGTGATAAAACCTAAGAGGCGCGGTCAAGGTATTGCCACTGCGGTAATGCTTGATCCGCGAGACTACCCGCTAAATGGTTTTTTTTATCTTATGACTATTGTTCAATCTCTTGTATATACCCATTTTTGGCATATATGCACCCATTATGGGTATGCCAAACTGCCAAACTCATATGCCTATATGCCAGGAATAACATATATGCATACACGATAGAGTGTCCATCGCTCGATGGTCAAGTCAGCGCTCGCTGGTCATTCCAGCGCTAGCGTTAGTCAAGCTGTCGCTCGCTGGTTTGATCAACGCTTATTAGATCTTCATCCAACGGCTACCATTTCCCCCCTCTATAAATACCTAACTTCTACCCATTCCAACCCAACTTCAAATTCATTTCAACATGCCTAGTGCTCGCATAACCGAAGTGGATTTTACTCCAGAGGAAGATGTTTATCTAATTCGATGTTGGGTTTCAGTTGCAAGTGAAAGAAATTTCAATTTTGAGACTTTTAACTTATGGGGACATTGTGTTTCAAAGGTTCACGACGTTAAGTCATGTAAATCCAAGAAGAACAAATGAGTGTCTTCAAAATCGTTATTGTTTCATCAATAACAATGTGAGAAAGTATCAACAAATTATGTGGTTGATAAAAGGGGATAATCCTAGGTTGTCAAATGAAAAACTAAAAATTAGAGCTCGTACCAAATTCGCCGAAGACAACGGAAGATGGTTTAGTCACGACGAATGTTATGAAAATGGGTGGGAATATCAGATGCAAATTCAGAAAGTGACCAATTCGGAGATTGTGCCAGATTGGGGGAAGAAATAATACAGGAGTTGAAAAAGTTTTTGCTAGCCCATTAAGCTAATTTGTGGATATCTTAGTTTTCCGGCCGACAACAGTGAGCCCGAGGGAGAAATGAATATATGATAGTGAGTCTAAGGGAGAAATGAATCTATATGAGTTGTTTGAACATGATGTATTTTTAAACATGCAAATCAGTGACCCAGGGCAGGATAGTTTGGAGTTTTTTTCCTGCCTTGACCGAAAGCATAAAACAAACAGATTATAAAACCTAAAGGCATAATTTAGGAGATAGCAGGAGATGCCTCTTTTTAACTATTCACAAGTTAATGTTAATTAAAGAAAATAAAAAACACCGAGATTTATGTGGTTGAATCTTAAACATCTACATTCACTGTGGGTTTTGGTGTTTTTTTCAATAATGGAGTATTATGTTGCACAGAGTTTACAATTTTCATGAGAGAGAAAGTGTCCAAGAGAAAGATCTTTCACTTCTCCTTGCAAGTGGATCTTTATAGAATTACAAGGAAGTTACCTTAAGTCGGTTAATAACTAAATTATATTTGTGCCCTTGGTATTCCTTTTCAGCCTTCAACTTCCTTGTCCGTGTTCCAGGTCCTCACTTGGTTCACTCGAACTCAGGTCCTCACTTGGTTCACCTGAACTCAGGTTTCCATTTAACTCACTTGAACTCAGGTTTTCACTAGCATTGTTAGGTTCTTTCTCAGTTATCAACACTTGAACTCACCAGCTGTCAATCTGTTGATAGATGCTATATTTTGTCATCTACATATTAGCCACCACTTTTATATAAACTAATGTAGACTTTTGTTTATATGAAACTTCTTTGAGTTTACCCTTTTTAGTTTTTACATATTGGTAGATGCATATTTTCGTCATCTACAATAACGAAGAAGATCCACCGAGATTTGTTTCTGAAATAATATACCAATCAAATAAAACCCACCGATTTTGCTTCAACTGTGTTCTTGTATGCTTCTATGATAATATAGCAATTGAACAACTCTATAACTAGTTTCATTTGAGTCATTTGAACTAGTTGTGGTTGAGATGAATAAGATTGATATGAGAGTGTTCATATAGCTAACCTCGGTTAACTACGGTTGAACCAACATAGTGTACACGTTTAGGTATGGTTACTCAAACCTAAATGAAGGTACATTTCATTTGTGTATAACAAGCTAAGTTCGATCTAACGGTTGAAATATATTTGCTTGACTCTAATCAGGTTTTCATCTAACGGTGAATATTGAATGCTTTATTACCAAGGTAACTTAGATTGCACCCTGATTTGAAAACTATATAAAGGAGAACTCTAGCAACTGGGAAACCTAATCCCCACACCTCCTATGCGATACTAGTTGCGTACTAGAGTCGATTCTCCTTTAACTTAGGTTTTTCCTAAAACCATTATAGGTTAACGACTTGAAGACTTCATTGGGATTGTGAAGCCAGACCCAACTATTTTCTCGGTAGTTGTGTGTTCTGATCTTACTTCTACTATCGTGATTGAGTATTGTCTTTGCTAAGATTTGCTTGAGATTTATCTTCGATAGTTAATATTAAAAGTAATCACAAACATATTCGTCTCATCGTTTGTGATTCCACAATATCTTGTTTCGCTACCATACAATTAAGATTATTGTGAGGTGATTGATAATACTAGGTTGTTCTTCGGGAATATAAGTATGGTTTATCAATTGGTTCCTGTGCACCTTGATTTATCAAAAGACGAAACAAAACTCATAGGTATTTCTGTGGGAGAGACAGTTTATCTATTCCAATAGACTTTTCTGTGTGAAGCAGATTTGTTTATCAAGTCTTCGACTTTGGGTCATAGCAACTCTTAGTTGTGGGTGAGATCAGCTAAGGGAATCAAGTACGTAGAATCCTGCTGGGGTTCAGAGACGTAAGGAGAACAGCTGTACCTTGGTCAGTGTGAGATTGATTAGGGCTCAACTACATTCCAGTCCGAAGTTCATTGGTAGTAGGCTAGTGTATGTAGCGGCTTAATACAGTGTGGTGTTCAAAGCTGGACTAGGTCCCGGGTTTTTTTTGCATTTGCGGTTTTCCTCGTTAACAAAATTCTGGTGTCTGTGTTATTTATTTTCCGCATTATATTTTGTTATATAATAGAAATATCACAGGTTGTGAGTTAAGTTCAATCAGTTCTTGAATCCGACCTTTGGGTTGTTGATTGAATTGATTGAACCTTGGATATTGGTTTGTGATACTGTCCAAGTTATTTCTCTTATTCAATCGGGCTCGCAAATTCCTATTTGTTTGATTGCAGATTGAATTGAGAAATAGAGATATAAACTCTTTGATATAATTTTCTCTAGATTGAGTCTGACTGTCTAGTTGATTCTCTTGAAAGTATATTTGAGTTTGTCTATTTAGATTGCCGAACGAAATATTGGGTGTGGTTGTTAGACCCCCGATTTTTCATGGTACGAGTGTACTTAACGATGTTGCACGAACGGGCACCCAAACACATGAAAGAGCATTCAAAAATATGGACGAACGAGGAAACATATGTGAAACAAGAGAGAAATAATAATAAAATAAAAATAAAAGAGAGGCGCGCGTGACCGGGCCTATCGGACGGCCGGTCATGCCGCTGTGGCCTCGTCCATGCCTCTCCCCTTTTTATTTTTTATTTTATTTCATTACTTATCTCATGAAAACTCCTTTCGTTTGAGCAAAACTCCTAGTTTCTCCATATTTCCTCAAGTGATGAAAAATAATAATATAAAATAGGGAAAAGCACGGGACTGAGCACACGGGCTGGCCGGCCATGCCCTAGTCGTGTCCGGTCCCACACCTCTCAATTCCTTATCTTATTATTATTATTCCTTCCTTCATCTCATGAAACTCCTTCATTTGAGAAAAACCTGTTTTTTTTTTCCTTCATATTTTCTCAAATATTGCTCAAACTATCAAAAAGCCAAAAAGTCAACTGGTCACATGACCGACCGGCTTCTCATGACACATATTACAATATCATTATTGTAATATTCTCAAAATATTGGTCGCGCGAGCAAAATTCTACTTGCTCACTCAAGTAAACGAGAGTTTCAGTCAAGATCAAACTCTTTTGAAAATCCAAAATATTGCTCAAACGCGCACCAGAAAATACCAAAATTCTCAGAGTTGAGTCACGGAAAATATGGTGACACATGCCACCTTGACCGACCAAGGTCGGCCCTTAAGCTTGAAGAAGCCGGTCCCACATCCTATTAATGATTTTAACATAATTAATCTTCAACAGTTCATATTGGGTTCAAACTCTTTCCAACCAACGTGGAACTTGATCAATCAACCACTAGCTGGTCTCACGACCACCAAGGCTGGTTTCACAACCCTTGTCCGGTCCCCCCTCTTTCCATAATTAGGTTTTACCACCTAATGCTCAGACGAGTACTATTTTAATAATGATTAAATGAGCATTTAATCATCATTTCACCAACGGGTCTACAAAGGAATTTGGTGCACACTCATTCGAGCACCTAGGCACTACATGGTCGCAATTATCCCAACGTAGCTGGACCCTCTCTCCCCCATTGGTTGATTTCCAGTAAATCATCAATTGATCAACAATCGATAAAATTAGGGTTTCGAACCAAATGCTCTGCAAATCATAACTTGAGCAAGTTCAAACACTAATAATTTTATGTTGATCCAACAATCGACACTATAATTAATTATATTATTTGGTCCAGCTACCAGTATTTTAATTAACATTTTATTTGGTCTCGCTACCAATAATTCCTGAATCGAGCAATATTGCTCAAAGGAACAATATTTGCTTAAACTAGCAATATTTCTCATGATTTAATTATCAAAATTCGAGAATTCTATTGATCCGACAATCAATATTCTAATTTAATGTTTGGTCATGCTACCAGTATTTTGCTCGACTGAGCAACATGGTTCGAACGGACGACCATCCAATATTTCTGATTCCTGAACGTATCAGAATAAGTCATTGATTGAGCAACCTCATCGGACGATCATCCAAATTTCCAAAATATCATTATTACTCGATTGGAAAAATGATATATCACAATTCATCATGACTCAGCGTCTGAGTGTGTCTCAACAGACACCTTATGCTCAAACCATGAGTCCCAGAGCATACCACATTTATTCATTATGCTCGACTCATCAAGGCTAAAACTCATCGTCTATTCAAGTCAACAATTGACTAATTAAATACACGTCTGTCATGAAGAATCCACATTCGTGATACATCAATCACGTCACATGGGGGGATATTCTCTAGGGTTTTGGTCTGGCGGCCTATGACACGTGTGTACATCCACGATGAGAAATGTGTGTAAGTTGTGCAAGCGGTTGAGGAAGTTATCAAAGTGGTGGGTGGACAATCAACCAAGTTCTGCGCGACATGGAACTCGTTTAACCACGATTTCCCACTTTCCCACTCTTTCACTCGAGCAATGTCACACTTACTGGGATCAATGTGTCTGCTATTTAATTGCAATATAAATAAGTTTCTGAATCCACAATTAATCAACAACAATTTCGAACGATACGAAATTATCTGTCAATCGATTAAAACTTATCTCATCCAAACTCAACAGTTCACTTGCAGAAACCTTCAACATACATACAATAGTTAATTATCATTGATCTCACACACTTCTCAGCTTCCCTCCTACAGATCGACCCTCATCCCTCTTTGTGACCGAATTGACTCTGGAATATCCATTATCTTGGTTTAGGCCGGGGTCCTGCAGATTGATCTCTCGAACTAAAAGAACTCCCGCGCAGTGCATCTGTTTGAAGCAGGTTTAAGCAGTTTGTTCGTTCGAGGAGTCTTCGTCCGCACGGTCGTCTCTTCACTTTCCTAAAAAACCATCAATTCGTTTTCACTCATCAACACCCGCGCAGATACCGAAAATCCCAATAACCGTGAGCCTTAAGTCTGTATAGTTGTGAAAATGAGAGGGTACCAAGTACACCACCAATTTTTCCGTTCGGCAACCTGTATGAACAAAACCTAATACAATGACAAGTAGACCAACTTAATGATCCTTGAAAATATGTGTATAAAGGTTATAAATGTCTCTTCTCAATCAAAAAGTCTAGTCAATATAGTCCGTGAACCTGATTGTTAAGAAGAGTACTTGGATGATCCCAAAAATCACTATCCAAGATCAATCGAGTCGTATCCAAATATTTAGATCCGAATTCTGTCAAGTATGAAACTTTTTATCTATCTTTCAAGATACGAATTCTACAAAAAACAAGTCTCATGATCGATCTTAATTATATGGACATATCTACTAGATTGAATACGAATTACTTGTGTAGATCCTATTATAAAGATAAAAAAATATGATGCAGAAAAATAAAAACACAAGATACCAGAAATTTTGTTAACGATGAAACCGCAACAACAAAAAAATCACGGGACGTCGTCTAGGTTTGAACACCAGACTGATTCCCTTAGATGACGTCTTTTATAGCTTTAGAGTTGCATCATCCTAAGTAAAGACTTTTGATACAAATCTGCCTCGAACAGATAAACCTATTGGATTTCCCTTTAGATCAAAGATCAAGGCTTGGAAATCTGTTTGAAATAAACAAAGCTAGCAAACCTCACAATCCAGAACACTTACACACAGTTAATTGTGAAGCTTGGATCTTTAACTACCTCTCAAGAATAATCGTGAACTAATTAATTAAGAATAGTTTTCAGATATATATCTATCTTGAGGAATCACAAAGTCTGAGACTTAGAGAACTTTGTGATTTCTGTCTATCTTGACTGAAAGAAATTACGAGAACCTCGATAACAGAAAAGTAAGATCAGGATACACGAACTATCAAGGTAAAGATAGTCATACCTAGCTTCATGATTCCCCAAGTGAATTTTTTAAGTCTTAGGCCTAATTATGTTTCGCAGAGGAAACCTAAGTCAATAGAGGGCACCTCTAGATATCAACTAGGACACATTTGAAAGAGCAATTGGCTCCAGAGTTGGCAGAAATTCTGCAGTTAAGCGGGCTCGGGTGGGAGTAATCAAGGGGTGGGTAACCTCTCGGGAAGTTGCTGCTGGATTATTGCAGCAATGCCCGTTGAAAATCCCACATTGCCGGATAATCGCAGTGGCTAAGCGGGGACAATGTCGGTGGAGGGTTGGATCATTACATCAACTGATTAGTGCTCTAACAGGTTGTTTCGCTCAAATTAACAAAAATGTGACCTTTTATGTTGATTTTTTGTTTATAAAACTAACAACCTTAGATAAAAGAATCTTAATTTATTTTGGAACATGATCTCCTTAAGGAATATCATTGAACAATAAAAGATAAGAGTTGAAAAAGCGGGGGTCTAACAACCTGATCAAATTTTTGATTGTTGTTGTAGTAATTAAGATTCGAACTCTAAGATTTGTGAAGATTAAATTTAAAGGTTGAATGAAAATAACAAAAGAGAGAGTTACTGGGCCTAGGATTTCACAAAAATTCATATCAATAGGTTTAATTATTTATTCTTCAGCAATATCGCTCAATAAATAAAACAACATGGACTCTTATTTTTTTGCCAAGGTAGATTCTCCAAATATTAGTTATAAATCGTAAGCATGGGACATCAAACATCTAAGCAAGCATGACCCATATAATAAAATGATAACTAATTTTTTAAAATCATAATTCTATTTTAATTAGTGCAAAAGTCGTATAGAAGATAAAATAAATTCACCCATGTATGAAGTTCGGCTTCCTCCGTCGACCCAGCGTTGGGTTTAGCTCTTCATCATGGAAACACTCTCAAAAGTTGATTTCATTGCTCAAATAGGTGTTACAAAGATGAAATATAGAGAAAATGATTAAAACCGGGTGTTTTCAACGCTTATAATTGTTGCAAAACACTGTTACAGAGATCGATATGAAGAAAGTGTCGCTGTAATTATAGCGTATAAGACTGTTACAGAACTGTCACAATCACTGTAGCATGAACGACAGATGCGTGTGCGTCTTATGTTCTTCGTGTTCTTCACAGCAGCAGTAATGGGGTTTCTCTGTAACTTGATTCTCCGGCTCTGTTGAGGCTCCGTCACTCTCCCAAACTCTCTATCCTCATTCTCTGAGTCCCCAACAACATATATATAGCTCACAGAATCCATCAAATCACGAGAATAACTCGCAATCAACCTTCATTACTCCTCTGCAATATTACGGAATAAAATCTTCTACTATGATTTTCACGCGTCTTCTGCATGCTGACTCACTGACTACACACTGTATACACCTTCTAATCACGCTCCACTCCTTCTGAACACACGAAAACTTCCCAAAAGAAACGCCAGACAAATCAAACTGAAATACCGTATTATTTTCTTCCCATGTTTCACTCAAATTCACGTGACTTGCCCATGTTTGTCGAAACTAAGCAAATTACCACCCCTGTTTAATCGTAACATGATGTTCCCAAATCAAATCCACGAGAAAATCTCAACAGAATCTTACCAAAATCGATTGGAAGAATATTAATCCCGAATATCTTCATGCCTTGACTGTGTGTAACAAACTCCCTTTGTTTTCGATTCCAAGTCACGTGTCAACCCTGTTTGGTTAAAACAAGTGGGTCTCTATCCAAAACAACAACCCCATCCGGCTAGATTCCTTAAAATTCGATCTTGCACTTCCCGGAAAATAAGCAACAACACCGGTTTCCTTAAAAACTCAATTTAAACGAAGAAGAGAGGTGTCCCCTAACCAAAACGGGGGTGCGACTAGAAGGTGGCGCACTGGGGTGTAAATAATGCAGAAGGTGCCCCTTATCCAAAGTAGGGGTTTAGCAAATCTCCTCCGGGGGGTCCCGGGTAATTTTTCGAGCCGAATTTTCCAAAAAATGTTTATTTCCCAAAAATACCTACAAACACACAAAACACCATAATAAGTACAAAATCGAGTACCAACAAAGAGAAAATTGAGGACAATCTTAGACACAAAAATGCGTCTATCAAATACCCCCAAACTTATTATTTGCTAGTCCTCGAGCAAATCTAATCTATAAAAATTAGCCGAGTGTTGTCTCGGGAGGGTTTACCAGAGGTGTACCCACAAAACCTTAACTCCAGACCCTAGCTATCTACGCAGAACCTTGGAAGGCACTAAAGAATCTCTTTGGTTGGCATACAATCATTGACTATAGGAGGAAGTACCCTGATGCGAAATTCCAATTGCTATACATGAGTTTGCACTCAAGCATACTAAAATTCATAGATAAGTCACAGAGCTCTACTCAGATAGTTTCTGGACATCATAACCGAGTCAACCAATCACATGGAAAGATTAAGAAGATGGATGTAGAGAAAAACGTAGATGGTTTTGATATTGACTAGGGTGAACCTATCCTAATGGACCGAGATACTGCCTCGACTAATATCAACACAACTGGCATATACAAGGGAACCATCGGGTGATAATCCTAACTCTAGGTCAACACAACTGGCATATACAAGGGCACCAGTGGTCGACTTTATTGAATTTATTCCGGTTGGTCTGATGGTCTGGTCTCAATTTTTGTTTTTGTATCTCAGTCACTCTATTTCACCCTAGTAAAGGTAAAAAGAAAAAAAGAAGTGATCAGGATTCTTTCGATGTTTCCATCACGAGATATGGCGAAACTACCATGTTTTTTTCTAACACCTGAGCTCTGTGCTTTTATGAATAAACTCTTTAGATGTTTCCATCTAATCAGATTGGTTCCTCAACTCCTACAACCAAGATGCTTCCATCCACTTAGATTGGTTAGTGCCGTCCTTAATAAACATAAATTTTAGGCTCTGGAGTTTATTTATTCTAACAAAAAGGTAATAAAAAGTTTCTACCCCACCCCCAAACTTAAATCTAACATTGTCCTCAATGTTCTAAAGATGAAATTAAAAGCATGAACAAGGAGAAACTGTTACCACTTGAAGAAAAGTGTAAGGAAAGATATTACCGTGTTGCAAGAATATTGGGTTACCTCCTAAGAAGTGCTAAGTTTAAAGTCTTCAGCAAAACAATGGAAGAGATTAGTCACCTCGAAGAATCATATAGTCGCAGCCGAAATAACTCCGGGTCATCTAGATCAAAAAGTGCTGACCACAAGAAGAGGAAACTGCAACAGACCAGGAAGATATCCAACACACCCTTATCTATTTTTTTGTTTAAGACAACTACATCTAGTTGTGGTTCGGGTTCAGGCTCTATAAAAGGATCTAGATAAAAAGTTTTCATACTGGATTTCCTCAAAGGCGGTGTCACGAAGATCGGGTTCTAGAGTCCGGAAATACTCAATTAAGAACTTAGAAGCACATAACAATAACCTGAATCACTGGGGATCCTCTAAGTCAATCAGACTTGACTCACACAGTTGACCACAATAGTGGTCATTTTTAAGCAAATGTGTCGACCCTAATCTCCTAAAGTAATTAGTTTTAGTCTCAAAACTTAATAATTGACACATCTGAAACTTATACGTTCCCACAATTGAAAGGAAGGTTTTTGGTGGGAAAACAAAGTCAATCGTGGTATCATAGCATGGGTTAACCACATCAACCAGAGGATGGGTTTTTAACAACTGAACTTTATGGACACAACTAGGTTCAGGAAAAAGTGTATGAAGATAATCTTTTAAAATGGTTGAGGCACATATGTCAAGTACCAAGTTAGGGACATTTTTAAGAGTTAAAGCACATGGAGAATGATAATCAACCCCAAACTTAGAGTTTTTAGTGTCTCTAGAAAGACTAGTCACAACTTCCCTAATTTCAAGGTCATCTGATTCCTGAAAATGGTCAATTGATTCTTCTAAGTCAGGTTCATCCTCACTCATCTCTACAAGTTCATCTTCTTGGTATAAGATTAATGTTTCTAAATCGCTAGACTCGAAAACAATATTCTCAGGATAAACCCGCTCCTTTAGACTATTACCGGCTTCGTAATCATAAGAAAATACTACATCGTCCAAAACGGGGGTATCTCTAGTCAAATCCTCGTCCTTTTGAATAGGTGAATAATTATTAAAATTATTTGGATTTGAACTAGAAATAATATTATCGTTATAAAGCTCAATTGGGGTAACAAATTCCTGATCACTATGCCTATTTATTTCAAATTCTTCATCAACACTATCCTCATCATAATCATCATTATAATAACATGAAAATGGTTGAACCTCATCTAAATTAGTGTCACCAATTCTAACCTCACCATCTTGATTATGTAAATAATTATCCTCATTTTCAAGGGTACTATTGGAAACACTAAGATTATTTCGAGCAGTTCTGTTCTGGGCCTCTAACAAAAGCTTTTGAATCAACCCACATGACTTCCTTATGGTTTCGTGACTCGACTCACATGACTTCCTGATTGAATCTAGGAAACAAAGTTCACTCGTTCCATTGCTTTCGTCCATAAGTTATTCATTTCTGCTAACTTACGTGTCGACTCAGCTAACTTACGTGTTGACTCTAGTAGAGAGAAATTTTGCTCGTACGACCGGTTGGTGTGTGGATAGTAATTGAGCTCACCATAGTATGACCCATAACCTTCAAAAGTTTGGCGTTCCCAACCACTATTCACACTATGGTCATAAAAAGAGTGATGTCCATATTGTTCAGTTGGATATTCGTATTCATTGTGATGGCTATTGTAATACCAGTTTGACATCCTAACCGCAAGGGAATTCTACACAAGCACAAACAAGGCTGACTCGACCATAACAAACCTACTGTTTTCTAGCAAACAAAAAGCATGATGGCTCCACTTAGATTGTTTCTAGACCAGCTTCTAATCCTTCGAAAGGGAATTCGTTACAATTTAAGCAAACCCCCCTGGAATCAATCCGAGTTTAAGTAAGTTGAATAGAGGCGAGGGAAGCTGCGTGGAGCTTTGATACCCAAGGCCTCACCGCATTACAAGGCGGCGCAGTCACGTATTCAACTTACAGAAACCATCATGAACTTCGAAGTATGCTTAAAGAGTAACCAATATTTTTCGAATGACTTTCCTATTAAGCTCGTTACCCTATCGGTATCGTTCTAGTCAGTATTTTAAGCTTAGGTTCGCGTTTGGTATCGTTTTCCTAAGGCGGGAAAGAAGAGAACGGTGATGAAATTCGAACCCTTATCTTGTATGGCCAGTCCTTGCCCTTTACTAGGAAATTAAAGCAGTCGTATTTAAGACCTCAACATATATGCATACAAAATCATCCAGTAAACCCGCTGACAGGGGATTCGCGGGTGTTTAGAATTCTTACCTCCCGTTCCAGACGAGCGATGAACCGTTGAAGTCGACTCGGGCCACTGACTCCTATGTCAATGTACGAAACCGAGGGGCCGAGACAATATCGTAACTGTCGTCCTTCCCTGTGCAGTTTATATTCAAAATAACCCTTCCTTAGGGATTTTTTTTAAAATAATGTCCAAAAGAATGTCCCAAAAATAAAGTCCAAAAATAAAAAGAAAAATTACAAAAATAAAATCCTATTTACAGTCTCTAAATATAAAATAAAATAAAATAATTATTTAGAAAATCTTCTTCTTCACTCCATTTGGATTCCTCTTCACTTTCCTTTTCGGGCTTTGCCTTTCTTTTCAGCACTTTCTTTTTTTCTTTAGCTTAGCTCTGAATCTGAAAGCAAACAGTAAATACCACAACGCGTAAAAAAGAACAAAAATAATAAAAATAAAAAATAAAACCTAAAAAAAAATCTATACACAAGTCCGCGTCGGCGGCGCCAAAAATTGATCAGATTTTTAATTGTTGTTGTAGTATTTAAGATTCGAACTCTAAGACTTGTGAAGATTAAATTTAAAGGTTGAATGAAAATAACAAAAGAGAGAGTTACTGGGCCTAGGATTTCACCGAATTCATATCAATAGGTTTAATTATTTATTCTTCAGGAATTATCGCTCAATAAATAAAACAACATGGACTCTTATTTTTTTGCCAAGGTAGATTCTCCAAATATTAGTTATAAATCGTAAGCATGGGACATCAAACATCTAAGCAAGCATGACCCATCTAATAAAATGATAACTAATTTTTTCAAATCATAATTCTTTTTTAATTAGTGCAAAAGTCGTATAGAAGATTGTTTGTAATACCACTTAATGGGCCAAATTGATACTTGAATCATGTTTTGGTCCTCATCCAAGCCCACTAACCAGTCAACCAAGGCAGACCACCAGTCTGCACGGACTGGTCGATGGTCAAAGTCGGTCAACTATCAAAGTCAACTTCCGGTCAAGGTCATGGTCAACGGTCGGTCAACGGTCAAGGTCAACCGTCGGTCAACTATCGAAGTCGGGCCGCACCCTAGCCAATTTTCAGTCTTGTAGCCAGCAAAGGCCGCAAACCAATTCCCACCAAAAACTCTTCCACGCCAACCCCGATCTCAACCATGCCGCCGGCCCCTCCATCCACACCGTCGGCCATCATGCCTCATCAACCATCAAGCCCGATCCCTACCCATGCGATCAATGTTCGCCATCAAATGTCCACCAATATCGCCGCCATCATTTATGCGGAAATTTATCATGGAAGCATAAATGTGCGATTTAAATCTTGAATTCCAGCCCGATTTCACCATGCAAATGAATTTTGACCATGCGGGTGAAGTCCAGCCGTTTGACCATGCAATATTCATTTCAATGATTTCAACCATGCGATGCTAAATGCGTGATTTAGACCATGCGGTACTAATTGCAGCAGTTTCATACATGCAGAATTAACTCCAGCTATTTCATTCAGAATTGATGATGAAGACATGAATGAGAAGTTAATGTAATTTATGTTTGTATTTAGATGTGGAACTGTATAAATAGGAGAGGGAAGAAATCAGGAAAGGGAGGCCAAGAGGAGGGAAAAACATACTTTGTAATACAAAAGTCAATAAAACATTTCTCCCCAAGGGGATTCGCCCGTGGACGTAGGCAACCTATGCCGAACCACGTTAAACCTCTGTCTTTCATTTTGTTCTTCATTTCGTCTCCTAACCCAAAATACACACCAAACTATCCATTCATCGTGTTTCGTGCCCAAAAGTAATTTTGGGTACAAACAAAGATAAAATAAATTCACCCATGTATGAAGTTCGGCTTCCTCCGTCGACCCAGTGTTGGTTTTAGCTTTTCATCATGGAAACACGCTCAAAAGTTGATTTCATTGCTCAAATAGGTGTTACAAAGATGAAATATAGAGAAAATGATTAAAACCGGGTGTTTGCAACGCTTATAATTGTTGCAAAACACTGTTGCATAGATCGATATAAAGAAAGTGTCGTTGTAATTATAGCGTATAAGACTGTTACGGAACTGTCGCAATCACTGTAGCATGAACGACAGATGCGTGTGCGTCTTATGTTCTTCGTGTTCTTCACAACAGCAGCAATGGGGTTTCTCTGTAACTTGATTCTCCGGCTCTGTTGAGGCTATGTACCTCTCCCAAACTCTCTATCCTCCTTCTCTGAGTCCCCAGCAACATATATATAGCTCACAGAATCCATCAAATCACGAGAATAACTCGCAATCAACCTTCATTACTCCTCTGCAATGTTACAGAATAAAATATTCTACTATGATTCTCACGCGTCTTTTGCATGCTGACTCACTGACTACACACTATATACACCTTCTAATCACGCTCCACTCCTTCTGAACACACGAAAACTTCCCAAAAGAAACGCCAGACATATCAAACTGAAATACCGTATTATTTTCTTCCCCTGTTTCACTCAAATTCACGTGACTTGCCCATGTTTGCCGAAACTAAGCAAATTACCACCCCTGTTTAATCGTAACAGGATGTTCCCAAATCAAATCCACGAGAAAATCTTAACAGAATCTTACCAAAATCGATTGGAAGAATAATTAAACCTGAATATCTTCATGACTTGAGTGTGTGCAACAAACTCCCTTTGCTTTCGGTTCCAAGTCACGTATCAACCCTGTTTGGTTAAAAAAAAGTGGGTCTCTATCCAAAACAACAACCCATCCGGCTGAATTCCTTAAAATTCGATCTTGCACTTCCCGGGAAAATAAGCAGTTGAACACCAGTTTCCCGCCAAAACTCAATTTAAACGAAGAAGAGAGGTGACCCCCTAACCAAACCGGGGTGCGACTAGCAGGTGGTGCACTGGGGTGTAAATAATGAAGAAGGTGCCCCTTAGTAATTAAGGTGCCTCTTATCCAAAGTATGGGTCCGTTTAGCAAATCTCCTCCGGGAAGTCCAGGGTAATTTTTCGAGCCGAATTTTCGAAAAAATGTTTATTTCCCAAAAATACTTACAAACACACAAAACACCATAATAAGTACAAAATCGAGTACCAACAAAGAGAAAATTGAGGACAATCTTAGACACAAAAATGCGTTTATCACAACCACACCCAATATTTCTCTTAGCAATCTGTATGAACAAACTCCAATATAATTTTGAGAGAATCAACTAGACAGGCAGACTCGATCTCAAGAAAAGTATATCAAAGAGTTATATTTCAATCTCCCAATTCAATCCGCAATGAAACAAATAAGAATTTGCAAGGGTGATTGAATATAAGAGAAATAACTTGAACGGTACCAAAGAACAATGTTCAAGGATCAACCAATTTCAATCAACAACCAAAGGTTGGATTTACTAATTGATCGATTCAACGCACAACCTATGATATTTCAATTATATAACAAAATATAATGCGGAAAAAATAACACAGACACCAGAAGTTTTGTTAACGAGGAAACCGCAAATGCAGAAAAACCCCGGGACCTAGTCCAGATTTGAACACCACACTGTATTAAGCCGCTACAGACACTAGACTACTACCAAGCTAACTTCGATCTGGAATGTAGTTGAGCCCTAATCAATTTCACACTGATCAAGGTACAGTTGCGTTCCTTACGCCTCTTGAACCACGCCTGATTCTGCGCACTTAGCTGATCTCACCCACAACTAAGAGTTGCTACGACCCAAAGTTGAAGACTTGATAAAAAAATCTGTGTCACACAGAAAAGTCTATTGAATAGATAAATCTGTCTCCCACAGATATACCTACGAGTTTTTTTCCGTCTTTTGATAAATCAAGGTGAACATGAACCAATTGATATACCAGACTTATATTCCCGAAGAACAGCTTAGAAATATCAATCACCTCACAATAATCTTAATCGATTAACGAAACAATATATTGTGGAATCACAAACGATGAGACGAAAATGTTTGTGACTACTTTTCAATCCTGCATATTAGAGAATAAATATCGAGCAAATCTTAAAGAAGACAATACTCAATCATGAAAGAAAACAACAAGATCAGAACGTGCAACTACAGAGAAATAGTTGGGTCTGGCTTCACAATCCCAATAAAGTCTTTAAGTCGTTAACCTACAGGGTTTTAGAAAAACCTAAGGTTAAAGGAGAATCGACTCTAGTCGCAACTAGTATCAAACAAGGGGTGTGGGGATTAGGTTTCCCAGTTGCTAGAGTTCTCCTTTATATAGTCTCCAAATCAGGGTTTGCAATCAATGCTACCTTGGTAACAAAGCATTCAATATTCACCGTTAGATGAAAACCTGATTGGAAACAAGCTAATATCTTTCAACCGTTAGATCGAACTTATCTTGTTATACACAAATGAAATGTACCAACATTTAGATAAAGGTAACCGTACCTAAATGTGTACACTTATTTGGTTCAACAATAGTTAACCAATGGTTAGCCATATGAGCACTTTAATATCAACCTAGTTCATCTTTATCATAACTAGTTCAAATTGTTAGAGCATAGCTCGGTTGAACCCACCAAGCGTTGGTATGTCAAGTTTGGTTGTCATATTTTAGTGATCCAAAACTCATTTTAAGAGTCGCTTGATTATGTACTAGAGTCAACTTCGTATAGGTTAGATTGAAAGGATTAGGATATGAGACATTACAAGTATTGCGAAGACTTGAAGAAATGAAGAAGTAAGGAACTACAACGACAACATCATCCTTCCACTTTAGGTTAGTGATATTTGACTTGAACAGTTTCATTCCCTAACGTATCTTTCAAGTCGTGCATATTGAAAATAAAACTGCGAAACATGAATGATTTTACTCTAGTTAGATATAGTATTAAGGAATACAATACGAGGTTTATTGCTTAACCATTAAACTTTGTAGATAAGACATCAACATAATCGTTTGAATGCTGTCGTGATTATGTATGGGTATAAGGTGAAGATTTCATCCTAGGAAACAATGTTTTACATTTGTTTTAAGGAAGTAAATTCATGAACTTGTTTTGTGAATCGAAAGAGAAATCGCCAGGCATTATTGGTAATTTTATTCATTGCATATCTTTTGAACTACCAATATGTGTGATTAGTATAACCGCTCATGACTTGTTTATGTTCTTGGTAAAACTATTCACAAAGGCCTGACTTTTGTATTGGTATGACTTTTATCAGTGAAACCAATCTTAAGTAACACCTGAGATGGTATGATCGATTTTGTGTTATTGGTATGACCGACTCTGGGTAAAGGGGAACCGATCCTAGTAAGAGGTGCAACTTATCACAAAGGGGAATCAATCTTTGTATGAGGTGCAGCAAGTTTTTAGAAGAAAGGGGAACCGATCCTATGGACATGTGCAGCAAGTACAAGTTAGATACCATATATATGTGGGGAACCGATCCTAGTACCTAGTAAACCAAATTTTGGTAACTAGCGTGACTATGCAAAGTACTCACATGGAGGTAGAACCGAAGCTTGTTTTGGTAGAACCGTGAAACCCATGATTTGTGATTGAGCGTTCTCGATCAATCACATAGTTCTTGAAAGTCAGATGAACCAATTCTAAACTTGTTTGGAAGTGTGGCAAATCGGTTTCAATATTGTAAGTATGAAAGATGACTTACCAAGTAAGGATGTCGACATACTTTGAACATGTGCAGTAATGCTAATCTTTAATTGTTCAAAGTTATTCCTTAATAGCTAAAGGAAGAAAATCCCGGATCGAATAAAATAAATTGAGAATATTTTATTTAAGGTTTTTAATTTTATTTTTGGAAAATGAAAATTAGTAATGTGCATTTACTAGTTGGAGATTTTCTAAGAGATTTTCGGTCATTATTTGGACAAAGCATTTCCAAGAATTATGGAAACCGAATCTGGAATATATTGCATATCTTGAGAATATTTTCGGTTTTGGAAATTCCTTGGTGTCCAAACTTCCTTGGTCTATAAAAATAAAAGTTTGCATTTCGAGCAAACTAATCCTCGTACAAAAAATTATCTAAGTTGTGCTGCTACTGGTGAAGCCGCCTATTCGAAGAGGAGAGTAACCTAATTAGGCGAAATATCTTACGCCCGCTCAGTTTAAAGACTTCTTTGGGATTGAGAAAATCTATTAGTACCGTTGGTGGGAAACTAGATAATTGCGGTTTATCTTTTGTTTTCGATTGATTTGATTGACTAATGGTGGTTGAACTTTGATTGCACCTAGTTTGTTTATGCTTAAGAATCTTCTCTTCTGATATAAGATTCACTCAAACTAGATCTAAGTTTCGACGGGGATCATTAGACTGTTTGTATCTCTAAAGACGTCTTGTGATAATCCATTGTTATCAAACTTCGTTCTGTGCGTGATTGATCACAAGAGATTCAAGTTGATTATGTGCAGGTGTTTCTTAAAGATCTAAGAAGATTTGATGACAAAGAAGACTTTGAAGATTTCTGATTTGGGTACATAATATTTGATGTGCACAATACTTGTTTCGATAAAAGAGGATCTAACTATAATCAGTTTATCCTTGTGGTAGATTAGATTGATTAGTTGTATAGATAAACATCAATACAATTCTTTGTGATTAAAAGTATTGATTGCAAAATCTTAACAATTTCTTTGGTAGTTGATAATAAGATAGATCTAAGAACCTGACAAAGGAGTTTATTGACATAAACAGAAGAGCCTTTGTCGAACTCACATCACTTGTTTGAAAATAGTTGCTACCAAACAGATTTGTTGTTCCTTTACTGTTTGGAATACGAACCAAAGGAATTGTTCCAAGTACTGACTTATTCATAAGTTGGAGGCGTGGGAATACTGACAGAACTAGGTGAACTATAGGTTTAGTTGCTTGGTCTCAACTATACAAAGTTGGTTTGATTTTGTATAGCGGCTTAATCTTGAGAGTATTCAATTCTGGACAAGGTCCCGGGGTTTTTCTGCATTTGCGGTTTCCTCGTTAACAAAATCTTGTTGTGTCTTTTACTTTTGTATTTCCGCAATTATAATTGTTCTTATTATAATTAGAAGTAAAATACACAAATGTTAATTCCTATTTGCTTGATAGTAATCCTATTTTGTTTGGTTAAGTCCGAACCCTTTATCAAGTAAACATACCTCGTTGTTGTATTGTCTCGATCTCGTATACATAGACGATCACACGAAGTGTGAACCGATTAGTTGTATTGTCTCGACTCAGTACATAGACAATCACTTTCGGAGAAATGACTTATAGGTGGAAAAGTTTTAGATTGAGGTATATTTGGGTACCCTCGTCTTTTCACAAATGACTCAAATGAAACTAGTTAGAGAGTTGTTCAATTGTTTATATTCTCATAGAAGTATACAAGACACAATTGAAGCGATTTTGATTCACTCGACTCATTTCATGGACATTATAACCACGGTTTGCAAAAGATTGCATTCCTTAATATATAAATGTATTAGTTCATGAACAAACCGATTTTAGAATGTAACCTACTTAAGTATGCAAACGTGTACGCATACCTAAGTAGCCGGACTGGGTTTGGTTACGCCAGTACGCGTACGTGTACGCATACCATTTCACCTTTCAAACTCCAGCAGAAATTCACGGGTATTATACTTCCGCCAGTACGCGTACGGGTACGCATACTTACCTCCCAGAGTTCCATCAACCAACCAGTACGCGTACATGTACGCATACTATTGTTCCCGGTTTTGGACTTTACACAAATGTGAATACACGCTATGTTTATATCCAATCATGGTTACATGTTCTAAACTCTCATTTCAATCATTGAAATATTCTTGGAAGACGAGAATAGATGTCTCACACAAACTATTAGCTTCAAAGCAATTTTCAAGTGATCGAATGATCAATACGAAACATTCCGAGTCTACATCAAATGAATGTCTCTCACAAATCATGTAAGATGTTACAAGGTGATTTTCACATGATCATATTTTGATTTGCGTCAAGAATAAAAGATGAACTTGGTTAAAGCGAAAGCTTACCAACACATATTTCGAGAAATAGATAAGCGAGATAAACACGGCTCGAAATACCAAATGTGTATAATTAAAGTCTAAATAGCAATACGAATTTTTGTCTAAAATAGGAGATAGAGCAGATAGAATTTTGAGTGATAGATGAGTTCAAGTATCTGCATACCTTTTTGTTGATGAAGTTCCACAAGTTCCCTTGAGTAGTTCTTCGTCTTAATTCGATGAACGCCGTGGAGTCTAAAGATCAACTACACTTACTATCCTAATCCGAGACTTAGATATAAGTAGACTAGAAATAAATACTTATAGTTTTGGCAACTAAACTTGACAAACAATCTTGAGATAACAACACTTGCGAGTTCGACCGAGCAGTGCTCTAACAATCTCCCCTTTTGTCAATTTTAGTGACAAAACTATCAATACATATGGATTACAAAATAAATAAACTTTGTAGCTTCTCATCCAAATGCTTGATCTCCTTGGTTCTTCAACATTACTCGAAATCTTCGTCACTTCCAAGTACTCCAATGATCCCAAATGTGTTCAACTCAGCATCATCGTTGTTGAAGATCCGTAGCTATAACAATGAGAAAACAATAGCTCTCAATCCTTGTTATACAGTGTCATAATATTATTACACAACATCAAAGTTCAATTGTATCACAACTTTGACAACAATACTATGGTGATATGTATCACTCCCCATTAGTCAATACTTCATGTCACAAGAAAACCACCCCCTTATATAATGATCCGTAAACCATATGTATTTGTGGTGTGAACTACACATTAATTCTCCCCCCCTTTTGTCATTATAAATTGGCAAAGGTACGAAAACTAGTGGGATCCTAATGAAATTTTCATAGAGACACTTCATGACCAAAAGAGAACAACATATCAACTTTTTTAGATGCAATCATATAGCCGAAGCTAAATGCATTCATCAAGGAGTTTATAAAGATACAAGATAACCCCTATAATATTCCACAGCCGCACTCCCCACAAAGATATGGCAATTAAGCACAAGTTCAAAAAGAACTCTCCCCCATAAAATGTCATTCCCGAAAGAACAACAAGAGCGATCTTACTTTCACAAGAAAAGAAGGATTTCTTTGGACATTAATAAATTACATGAAACATGAATTTGTATCCAAAATACTCAATTAAATTAATCACAAGAGAACCCATGATTAATTTAATCGAAAATGCTCAACATAAGAAAACTTACGGAGCCGCACAATATTTACACAAAGATGTGGATCAGGGAAAGACCAATACCGCGGAATATTCAAAGATATATTCTAACTTTCATCACTATTTGCATAGAGACGTATAATAGACTTAATCTTTGTAAACAAAAGTTCATCCTATCTTCCATAGATATTTGCATAACGACATAATATGCTTAACTTTTGTTTGTAAAAAGTTCATTATTCATTCTTTTATCAATATTTGCATAATGACATATGAAAGACTTAACTTTTGACATATATGGGACAATCATAGTTCAGGGACGCAAACACACATTTCCCATAACAAGTTGCAATATATAAAACCATAAAGATTAATACTGTAAAATCATCTTCCAAATCAACTTTAGAATTTAAATAAAAAATATAAAAACATTGCAAGATGAAAATCGTTGGAAATAGCTATGTGTACTCACAATAATGGCTATTCCAAACCCTATTTATCCTTCTTAAAACGCAAGAATAAATTCTCATAAGAAGTTTCCTAGGCATCATAACGATCAAGTTTCTTTGATAACATCATACCTTTGAAAGGGTCCATCATAAAAGGTATCACCGATAACCTTGATCCTTTTGAACGTAGAGACTCCATGTTCATGAGAGACAACATTAACTTTCCGATCAACTATGTGGGCAAGATGCCTAGCTTTGACACAGTCCATGATGAGTTTCTTCTGATTCCTGATCAAGGTGTTTTGATTATCAAGGATTTTGGTCTGACAATCAATAAGCTAATTTATTTGCATTTGAAGATTTGCAAACTCGACCCTAGAGTCATTCTGAAAAATAATTAAATCCTTGATTCTCCAATCCAGGAGTTGTACTCTTTCCTCTCAATCATCTTTTTCAAGACAATTTCTTCAACATAATCGCATCCTTTAGAGTCTTCTTCCATCTCAAGATTCACCACTTCTTGAGGTCTTGAGGAGTTCTTCATACCCCCCCCCCCTTTTATTATTAGGGAAGGCAAAACAATATAAAAATATATATGTTTGCAAACAAGAGAAGATCACCCTTGGTGCAGAAACCCTACAACTCCCAAGAAAGACACGAACGTTCATGGATCGGATGTGGATGTCTAATGGATCAGAAGAGATCCAAAAATACTCTTTGTTTTCAAATATCTCTTAACATAAAGGCTCAATAACTAAAGAATTTAATCAGAGCAGATGAAAGAGATACATTAGTTACAGGGAGTCAAGATTTGACTCATCCTTCACATAAAGTGAAAACAACAAAAACAACATAAGACAAATGGTAACCAACAGTAGGCTTGAGTATCTCTCAAATATCATCCTTGCAACTCTCAAGCTAGATACATGGATGAGATTGCCTAGCGTTAGGTAGCAAAGTGAGATATAATCCCACTATGATTATTGAGAGATGAGTTGTAAAACTATTTGAGAGTTTGTATTTAGTATTTCTTACCTTCCTTCGACTATTTCTTGCTTCAGAAAAAATTGGCATACCCTCTTTAGGAAATCCCTCAGATGGACTTTTCTGAGGATTAAGTCCATGACCTCTAGAGGATTAGAGGAGAGAGGTCTCCATCATCTAGACTTAGATCTAGCAGACTTATTCTCATAATCACCGGGAATGTGTAATTTTATGGTGTGAGTTTGCACCATGAGAAGAAACACGATCCCTGTAGAGATTTCGAAATGAGTGACCATTGAGATCCCTTTTATGAGAGTTCTGGATTTCTGCAGGAATGAAATCCATTGTAGATGTCGTAAGACAGTTTACTCTGTCGACAGTAAAAAGAAGTAGAATTTGAAGATCAGAAATCTGTTTCTTTCTTGCAAAACAATGTCGAACATAGTGATTCTTTTTCCCACAGAAATAACAGGTTCGCGGAAGAGAAACATTTGAAGGAACCTGTTTTTAGCAGGACTTCCTTTGGAGAACTTTTCTTCATGTACTGTAATTCTGTCTGAGAATTAATGATTGGCACAGAAGATTTTCTCATTAACACGAAGTTTTCCTTCTTCGAGGATTTGCACTGTTCCTGGGATAAAACAAGGGACGCACTCAGTTTCTCTTTGTCAAAAAGAAGTCTGTTTAGATCATATGAATGCGTCTCGATCAAACATTTTTCTCTAATTGAATCTTCTTTAACAATATCCTCAAGAAAATTATTTTTTTCACGCTGTAGGGTAGTTTCTTGAATTAGTTTTTCGATATTATTGGAGAAGGACTCAATGACACTATAGAGTTCCCGTTCTTTTCCAAGAGACTTTTAAAATTCATCTATGAGTTGAGAATGATAATGAAAATCAATGACTCAGTAAATTTTTTTGAAGTTCTAGTGAGTTCCATTTCAGCTTCTGACAAACTTTCTAGTGAGCTCCATTTGTGGAAAGGTTATCAAAAATTTTACCTCGGGATTCAGAAGAATCAATTAAGGAGTTAACCTTTGAGGTAAGACCAAGACATTTGACATAATTAAAAGCTTTGGAAGACATTTTAGTATGCGTAAAAATTAGAGATGAGTCTTTGTCCCCATATTCAGATTGCAACAAACACAGACTTATGAGGTCTTAAACGTGTTTGCCTGCTCTGATACCAATTGAAAAAGCGATGGTCTAACAACCACACCCAATATTTCGCTTAGCAATCTGTATGGACAAACTCCAATATAATTTTAAGAGAATCAACTAGACAGTCAGACTCAAACTCAAGAAAAGTATATCCAAGAGTTCGTATCTCAATTTCTCAATTCAATCCGCAATCAAACAAATGAGAATGTACGAGACCGATTGAATATAAGAGAAATAACTTGAACGGTACCAAAGACCAATGTTCAAGGATCAATCAATTTCAATAAACAACCAAAGGTCGGATTTACCAATTGATCGATTCAACGCATAACCTGTGATATTTCAATTATATAACAAAATATAATGCAAAAAAGAAATAACACAGATACCAGAAGTTTTGTTAACGAGGAAACTGCAAACGCAGAAAAACCGGGACCTAGTCCAGATTTGAACACCAAACTATATTAAGCCGCTACAGATACTAGCCTACTACCAAGCTAACTTCGGTCTGGAATGTTAATCAATCTCACACTGATCAAGGTACAGTCACGTTCCTTACGCCTCTTGAACCACATCGGATTATGCGCACTTGATTCCCTTGGATGATCTCACCCACAACTAAGAGTTGCTACGACCCAAAGTTGAATACTTTATAAACAAATTTGTATCACACAAAAAAGTATATTGAATAGATAAATCTGTCTCCCACAGATATACCTACGAGTTTTTTTTCCGTCTTTTGATAAATCAATGTGAACAGGAACCAATTGATATACCAGACTTATATTCCCGAAGAACTGCCTAGAAATATCAATCACCTCACAATAATCTTAATCGATTAACAAAACAAGATATTGTGGAATCACAAACGATGAGACGAAGATGTTTGTGACAACATTTCAATCTTTCATATCGTAGAATAAATCTCGAGCAAATATTAAAGAAGATAGTACTCAAACATGATAAAAAACAGCAAGATCAGAACACGCAACTACAGAGAAATAGTTGGGTCTGGCTTCACAATCCCAATGAAGTCTTTAAGTCGTTAACCTACAGGGTTTTAGAAAAACCTAAGGTTAAAGGAGAATCGACTCTAGTCGCAACTAGTATCACACACGATGTGTGGGGATTAGGTTTCCCAGTTGCTAGAGTTCTCCTTTATATAGTCTCCAAATCAGGGTTTGCAATCAATGCTACCTTGGTAACAATACATTCAATATTCACCATTAGATGAAAACCGATTAGATACAAGCTAATATCTTTCAACCGTTAGATCGAACTTAGCTTGTTACACACAAATGAAATGTACCAACATTTAGATAAAAGTAACCATACCTAAACGTGTACACTTAGTTCGTTCAACAATGGTTAACCAATGTTTAGCCATATGAGCACTTTCATATCAACCTAATTCATCTTTATCATAACTAGTTCAAATGACTCAAATGAAACTAGTTAGAGAGTTGTTCAATTGTTTATATTCTCATAGAAGTATACAAGACACAATTGAAGAAAAATCGATTTTGATTCACTCGAATCATATCATGAACATTATAGTCACGGTTTGCAAAAGATTGCATTCCTTAATATATAAATGTATTAGTTCATGATCAAACCAATTTTAGAATGTTACCTACTTAAGTATGCAAACCCTAGTACGCATACTGTACGCATACCATTTCACCTTTCAAACTCCAGTAGAAATTCACGGGAATTATACTTCCGCCAGTACGCGAATGGGTACGCATACTTAGCTCCCGGACTTCCATCAACCACCCAGTGCGCGTACGTGTACGCATACTATGGTTCCCGATTTTGGACTTTACACAAATGTGAATACACACTATGTTTATATCCAATCATGGTTACATGTTCTAAACTTTCATTTTAAACATTGAAACATTCTTGGAAGACGACAATAGCTGTCTTACACAAACTATTAGCTTCAAAGTAATTTTCAAGTGATCGAATGATCAATACGAAATATTCCGAGTCTACATCAAATGACTGTCTCACACAATCATGTAAGATGTTACAAGGCGATTTTCACATGATCATCTTTTGACTTGCGTCAAGAATAAAAGATGAACTTGGTTAAAGCGAAAGCCTACCAACACATATTTCGAGAAATAGATAAGCGAGATAAACTCGGCTCGAAATGCCAAATGTGTATAATTTAAGTCTATATAGCAATACGACTTTTTGTCTCAAATAGGAGATACAGTAGATAGAATTTTGAGTGATTGATGAGTTCAATTCTCCACATACCTTTTTGTTGATGAAGTTCCACAAGTTCCCTTGAGTAGTTCTTCGTCTTCATTCGATGAACGCCGTGGAGTCTAATGCTCAACTACACTTACTATCCTAATCCGAGACTTAGATGTAAGTAGACTAGAAATCAAGACTGATGATTTTGGAAACTAAACTTGACAAACAAGCTTGAGATAGCAATGCTTGCGAGCTCGACCGAGCAGTGCTCTAACGAGAGTTACTGTTCATGTTCAAAGTATGTTGACATCTCTTCTTTGTAAATCCTCTTTCATATTTACAATCTTGGAATCGATTATACCACACTTCCAAACAAGTTTAGAATTAGTTCATCTGTATTCCAATATATCCATGGGTTCAATCGGTTCTACCAGTTACTAGGATCGATTATACCCTAATATGGAACACTTGTGATCGGTCACACAAGTTACCAGGACCGGTTACATCAGTTACCAGGATCGATTACATCAATTACCAGGACCAGTTACCATATACACATGGTATTGCTTGTGATCGGTCACACCAGTCACTAGGATCGGTTACACCAATTACTAGGACCGGTTACACTAATTACAAGGATCCATTACAACTCTCTGTGATCGGTCACACCAATTACAAATATCGATCATACCATCTCAGGTGATTACTTAGGATCAGTTACACTAATTAGTCAAAACTAGTCATACCAAATCATAAGTCAGGCATTGTGATTAGTTGTACCAAGATACATAACAAGTTACGATCGGTTCTACCATCTCACACATATTGGTAATCCAAAGATTTGCAATGAATAGCCATACCAATAAGCTTAGCGATTTCCCTTTCGATTCATAAAACAAGTTCATGAATGTACTTCCTTTAAACAAATGTAAAACATTGTTTCCTATGATGAAATCTTCACCTTACCCATTCACATAATCATAACAGCATTCATAAGATTATGTCGATGTCATATCTACGAAATTCAAAAAATAAGCGTAATACTTCGTAGTCTAATTCGTTAATACTATGATCATGTCTCACTACTAGAGTAAAATATTCATATACAGCTTTGCAGTTATGTTTTCAATATAGCACTACTTGAAAGATACGTTAGGAATGAAACAGTTCAAGTCGATATTACTAACCTCAAGATGAAGGATGATGTCGTCGTTATAGCTCGTTACTTCTTCACGTTCTTCAGGTCTTCGAGTAATACTTGTATGTCTCAATATTCTTAGACTTTCTAGTATAACCTATACAAAGTTGTCTCTAGTACATAATCAAGCGACTCTTAGATGAGTTTTGATTCACTAAAATATGCAACCAAACTTGACATACCAACGCTTGGTGGGTTTAACCGAGCTATGCTCTAACATACTCAAACAAGGATCAGTACAATCAAGGCCTTACAAAACGGCTGATATCATCATAGATTCCCCTTGGGAAGTTATAGTCAGTTACCCCCAAGTCATTGGTGGCATGCTTGACCCAAAAAATATAACACCTTCGTATGTTGGATACCTATATGAGAAAGATTCATCTAGTTGAGGTTGGGTAGGAATGATATTTTGATTATGGCTTAATTAACTAAAGCAGTAGGTTGATAAAACCCATTCATCCGCATAGTCTTAACACCAACTGCCATCTTTGTGTTTTTGTGGAGCCTCTGAGGTACCCATGTTCGATTTAATGCAAACACGGAAGCATGTATACCACTAATAGTGAAGCTAAATTCATACATTTAGTATATGATCATATTTTTTTTTCAAAAATTTACTTAATGGTGATAGATGAATTGCGCTATTTACCTCTTTGATGCTAAAACCCCCATCGAGGCTTGACTTTTTGATAGAGTTTCCGTATCGAGCGCTAAGTTAAGTTTCACTAAAGTCTGTTCATTTGTAAGAGAGGGGTGAAGTGATTGGATTTTCTAAACATAGGGGGTTCAAATCCGTAATTAAAGTTGTTCATCTCCTTTTAGTCGAGTCTCTAAAGAGCCTCTCCCACTGGTCGAGTCACGTCAATCATAATATTGGGACGTGCGCATATCTTGTAGCGCTTCGACCAAACTATCCTTTGGGACGCTACTTGCATTAGAGAAGAATAATTGGCCGATTAGTCATAATGCAAGCACTCTTTATAGTTATCGTTTTATTCATTAGGATCTGTTGAGACCTTCTTGAAAATCGTAATCCATTAGAATGCAAATGTTTATAATTATCATGAGTTAAATCTGTCGCCATAAATACTGGAAAAGCTTTCATCCATTTTTCATTTAACTTGGTTGAACGGTGGTACTTCTCCTCACACCACTTAATATTCGATAAATTAATAACAAATCAAGAGGAGTAATCCATGTAACAATTATATCATTTAATGTTGGAAATTGAATATACATGAAATTAAAATCATTTTTTAATGCACTTGTCAATCTCAAAATCCATGAATTAAAACGAAACTTGCGCTAATAATAACTTGCATATCTATTTGGGAATGTAAGAGGTAGCCAAGACCAAACAACTTCCAATTCCGGCTAACCACCTCTCAACCTAGTAAATCCAGATCGATTTGGAAGGAAAGATATATGATTTGGAAGTAAGTCTGGACAAGACACTTGTTTATGATTCTCAAACTCATATGGACGAGTTTGTGACCTAATCTCTTGTGGTATAATCGAAGGAAATCCATCAAATTTTCAATTTCTTTTGTCTTCGGATTTTTTGACACAATACTGGTGAACTAGGACAAAATTAAAGATCTTGTAAAAAACAAATAGAATAATTTGTATAAAAGAATTAGGTATTAGAGAGTACATATGTCTGAGTAGAGAGAGTAGAGGTTAGGATTTAATTTAGATATGTGATAAAATAGAGGTGTTGCCATCAGTTGCACCGTGACAACTAATTTTCCAGTAAGTCTACGTAATACGAACAACTTAGAGGATCATATACTAAGTAGTAAAGATGCCTCATTTGAGCTGATACTGCTGAGTAAATAAAAGGTTTTCAAGATAAAGATTGCTATAACGATAAATAAGTGTTTGTGGGTGAAAGCTGTTTCTGCTGATTTTCGTAATTTCGGGTATGTGGGTGAGAAACGAATCTAAACCCTATAACAATGCACTGCACGGGAGTACTTTTGATTCGAGAGATAAATTTGTACAATCCTGGCCTAAACCAAGAAATGGCCGTTCCAGGCTTGCTTCGGTCACAAAGTGAAGGAGAAGGGTTGGTCTTAGGGAGGGAAGCGAAGAGAGTGTTGAGACCCCGAATCGTTGATTACGAAGGTGTGGTTTGTTTTATGACTTGTATCAGAAGTAGAACTGGTTAGCAGAATGTAAAGCTACCAGGTGATTTCTAGATACTGTATTGTTGCCGACCAAAACTTGTTTTTTTTTTTTTGGTGAAAATAGGTGAAGCCTATTTATACAAGTCTTATTGAAACGTACCCTGGCCTCGTAGGAAGTGGAAACGATTGAGTGGTGGAAGAATAGAGTAACATGTAACCGTCAGATATTATGCTTCCATGATTAGGGAAGTGAATCCGTGTAACTGTCAGTCATTATGCTTCCATGATGAAGGAAATGAATTGTTTACACCGTTACTTTTCACCACCACTAATTTTCCTAGTTCATGACACTTTCTTGTAACGGGCGCATTGCACGCCACACGATGTAAACCACCAGATCAATACCCTGATGAGTATCCCCTAGTTTGTGACATGTTTGATGTCTCGAGTGTATTCGTGGAAAATGTGTAGCAGGTTGCTATGTGTGGCAAGTCAAAGTCAAGAGACTTTTCCATAGGAAAATAGCATGTGATGCTATTAGGCTTGCCTTGGTCGGCCGCCTAAAACTTGCCACAAGTCCATCAGTTTGGTGAGGAACTTAAATGGCTGAGATTACATCTCATGAGGAAGGGTAGCCGTTGATTATGGCCACATCTTTGTTGTGTAACAAAATGGCGCCATTAGCATAGTAGCGCCTGGCGTAGGACTTGCCGCAAGTCCGTCAGTTCACTGGCGAACTTGGATGGATGAGATTGCATCTCATGAGGAAGAGTGGCCGTTGATTATGGCCACATCTTTATTGTGTAACAAAGTGGCGCCTTTGGCATAGTAGCGCCTGGTGGAGCCATGGCATAGAGAATGCTAGTAGCCGTAGCATGGCGGCATGCCAGTGGCGTTGTAGCATGGCCAAAGCTAAGGTTCGACTCCGTGGCCAAAATTAGGGCTTGGCGACGTGGCCAAGGATAGGATTTGACGCCTTGGTAAGAATTAGGACTTGGCGGCGTGGCCAAGGCTAGGATTTGGCGCCGTGGTAAAAATTAGGGCTTGGCAGCGTGGCCAAGGCTAAAGTGGCATGCTACCGTGGCAGAGTGGCATGTTGGCATGCCGATCAATATGTTATTGTGGTAAGGCGCGTTTGGCTTGCCAGTTAGTATGGTGGCGTGGCAGGGCGCATTTGGCCTTTAATGTACGGTGGCAAGTTTGGAGTGACTGGATTAGCCGAGGAAAGGAGTCGGCCAAACATAAGGCGCGTATACACTTCTAGTGAAAGTGTGGCGGCTTTAGAGTGACCTGATTGGTCGATTAAAAGAGGTCCGACCAAGCATGGGCGTGGCTACACTTCTGGTGAGAGTGTGGCAGCTTTAGAGCGACCTGATTGGTCGATGGGAAGTGGGGCCGGCAAGTATGGGCCCAGCCACAACTTATGTGCGCGTGGATAATTTGAGGCGACACGATTGGTCGAGAGAAATAGGGTCGGTTTAGGAAGGGGCGTGGCCAATGGAAAGTGGCGTCAGTTGGCCTAAGGCATGGCCACGCCTCCCTTTGCTGCTGCGGCTCCCTATTTTCTGATTATGGGCAAGGTTTTGTAACTGCTAATCCATGGCGGATTAATTACCTAGTTTGCCTAGGTTTAATTTCGACAAGCAAGGTTCGATATCTTTGCGCGAGGCGCAAAAACCCTAACTTCGCAAGTTATTCAGTCAATTGATTGAATTCTATATCTTTGACATAGAGTTCTTTTAAGTTCATTGCCAGAGAGCAGCATGTTTTTTATGATTGAATACCTTATGCAAAGACTTTATCCTTGATACTTGGAAATTCGTGCCACTCTGCCGCGAGTGAACACAAATCGTCATGCCATATCAACATTAAGGGTTCAGCCGGAGAACATAGCATAGAAGGCATTCAAAGGAACTTATATTAAGTGAATAAAGGCGAGGCGCCGAAATTTAGAGAACATCTGGGATGGTTGCTACATTCGCCAATCTGGATAAATTTCATGTAAGTATATTGAACGGCTCAATAAATATGCCGGTGGAGAGGTTAGCACTCACGGTACTGTTTCCTTACAGAGTGACGTCACATCAGATGCAAGGTTTTACGATTTCAACCCTGAGCTAAAAACCACCATCAATATTAAGTCCCCTACTTAGCACGTAAGCATGAGATGGTGACAGATAAGAGTAAAATCGAAAGGACAAGACGTGAAGAGATTGCCGAGAAAATTCAACTAACCTTTAACGAAAGGCATGAGTAATCCGTGATCCCTGTATTGGTAGTTTTGCATAAATTCGGCTTGGCCACGGGGTATTGGCATCAGCGCTGCAGCTTTGGCTATTGATTGGCAGAGAGGGCGCTGCAATTTGGTCCGTGAACCGGTGAATGTCGCTATTTGGATATGTCATGGAACGTATGGAGATGTCGCTGCTTTGAACGGACATGATGGCGCATCCTTGGCTGGTGGAGATGGCGCTGCTTTGGTGATGTCCGTGGAATGGTGGAAACAACACTTTGAACTTTGGCTACCAAATAGTGAAGATGGAGCCGGCGATTTTCGCAGAATGGGCGGAGATAGTGCGGCTTTAATCACGGGGTGCTGGAGTCATGGTGTTACTTGCTAGGCTGTGGAGCGGGCGGTGATTGCGCTGATTTGAGCGGTGAAGAAGGCGCTTATTTAGCTAAGTCACGGAATGGCGTGCATGACCCGAAAGAAGAAACATTTTTCTACTCAAACTTCAAAATACAATGTATATAAAAGGCGTTGTCCACCCTTTTATTTTCGTATCATTGGTTTTACCTCTGTAGCGGCAAGCCTCTTTCCATCGGCAGACCTGGTGAGCCAATTATTCTTTCTTTCGTATAGATCATCATAGAATTGCACCCATCTTCTTCACAAGTATCGTCTCGTGTCTTTTCTCGTAGTTCTCTATTTTGTGTTCTTCATCATGTAGATTGTCGATGCAGACATAATGTAATTTTTTTTTGTAGTGCACAATGGGATCTTCCGGTGATGATCATACCTCTGACTCTTCAGAGAAATTTTTTGAAGTCGACGAACCCAGGTTTTCTTCACATGAGGGGATATTAAACCAAATCAACCCTTTGTTCCATGCAGCCGGCCGGATTATACAAGGCATGTCCCTCATCCATCTACGCATCGTGCGGGTGCGCGCCCAGGATTTCATGGATTTGATTGACATGGATGAGAAGTGGAGACGTGATGAAGTATCCCAGCAAGTCGAGAAATATCAACGTGAAGAAGCTTCTCCACAACCCAGTGCCAGGGCTGAATGATTCGCCTCTCGATTGAAACGGCGAAGGACTGAGTCCAAGAAATTTCTAAACGAGATCCAGTTTAATTACCCTGTCCATAATGGTATCGTAATCCTTGATTCTGAGGTGGACGAACCAGAGCATTCCCAAGAGGCTGTGGTTTGCGAGATTGAAGCAGCTTCTGAAGTGGATGTCGAAACTGCTATTGAGGAAATCGAAGCGACCACTGAGGAGTTTGTCGAGGCAGATGGTGAGGCGGTGGAAGCATATGTTGGAGTCGTTGGAGAAGCTGTGGGGATGTATCCTGGAACTGCTATTGAGGAAATCGAACCAACCACTGAGGATGCTGTTGAGGAAGATGGTGAGGCGGTGGAAGCATATGTTGGAGTCGTTGGAGAAGTTGTGGGGATATATGCTGGAACTGCTGTTGAAGCGGATTCCGGATATGATGTTGAAGTCTGCTTCTTGAAACGGCTTCCTGATGGAATGTTGAAGCTCTTTCTTGAAACAACTTCCGATGGAATGTTGAAGTAAACGGTTTCTACGGATGGGATTACAAGCTTGTGAGATAGCTTCACGGATGGAATGTTCTTTGTCGAGAAAAGGTGTTGGGGCAAGTGCTTAAAAAGCTCGATGAAGGCGTCATTGACCAAGGTGTTCGTCATTGACAAATGGTTTTCCCATTTTGCGAATTCCTTCCGTAGAGAAAAACAATCTTTTCGTAGCTCGTAGATGTTTTTTGGTACTTCAGTTTTTATTTTTATTTTTTTGTGCGACTGAATCCATGTCTCACCGAGTATCATTCCTTCGTTTATTATGTTGCTTTCATATCTTTGATTGAATGAATAAAACCTTCTCGAAGAGACCTAGCAAAACCCATTTTGCGAAGAATAACCATTTCTTTTTATTGGATTTTCCCTTGCAAATTATACAGGGCTTCCGTGGCATGCCTCCTGAGTGCGTAGAAGTGTGAGCTGCCACAAGCTGGATAACACGTCATGAGAGAAATAGAGAAATCCGTCAGGTGAAAGTCGTGGCTAGAGATTCTTGAGGGAAAGTGTCTGCGCCGCTGTTTGATGATCTTCTTTCTTGCATTATTCTTTTCTTCAGTATTTTATGAATAAGACATTATGTGGGGGTTTGATTTCTCTGGTTTTCAATCGACGGATAATGACTCTGTGAGAGTTTGGGTTTACTTGGTATTTTTCCTTTAAGATGGTCCAGGAATTTTTTTAAGGGAAAATGTTTTTTAATTGAAATTGAAAACTCTACTTATGAATGCAAGCAGTGCAATCACTTTAGAGAAGTTACAAACATCGCATGAAAGGGGAAATTGCTGAAGGAAATATTGAAAGGAGAACGCTGGAGGGGAAAGTAGCACAACGTTTTAGGTATTTAAGGGCTTGAGCCATCGCGAATGAATCGTCACACCTTCCAACTTGTCGGCATTGATGAGTTTGCAGTAACCACCCAAGATAACATCTGCCACCAGATACGACCCGTCTTCCTTTTCTTTAGGCGAATCAGGTTGAGCGGGTATCCTTACTGTTATATCCCCAACTTGAAACGAGGTCGTCTTGACTACCATATCTCCAATTTTAAACGGGTTTGGGCGTTGTGCAACCACTTGATTTTTGAGCTCGTCATTTTTGATTGCGACAGCTTCCAAACTTTTGATGTCTCGACACTACACCAAATTCCCAGATTCGTAACAAGAATTCGTAACGGCTTTGTGGCCGTTACAAAATTCCCGTTACAAATGGCCGTTACAAAATATTCGTAACAGGCATAAGCCGTTACTAAATTTTCAATAATTCGTAACATATGGCAACCGTTACGAAATTTTTTTTAGGCGTGCGAGTCACATGCTTGGTCACAGTTGGGTGGTAACACGTAGAGTTTTTAGGTGTGCGAGTCACATGCGCGACATTTTTTTTTCACCCCACCACAAATCACTTAGAGGATGTTTCTCCCCTTATCTAAACTAATATCTCTACCATTCATTTTCTTTCTCGAGATGCATCTCAAATACTCAGACATAATACCCTAGCTTTTATTCCATTTACATCTTCCATCTCTATCTCTTTTCTCCGCCTCATCGTCCTAACCCTCTTCCTCTCTGTTGATCTCTCACAATCTCTCTACCCAAACACAAATTAACAGAGAGGACCATTATTCGATTCACTTTCCTCTTCTTTTCTTGATTTCTCCTTGTAGATCTTTGTGTTCTTCAAACCCGGAAGAGATCGATTTTCATTCTCAACTTGCTTTCTGTTTTCTCTTTTTCTTTTTTTTTTCTATGTGATTTGAGAGGCAAGATGAAGGTTTTGTGATCGAGAGCTAAAGGGATTGATCAAAGAATAGTTGTTGGTAACGATACTGATTCGAGTGGTGGATTCAAAATCAGCAGAAAAGGTAACCTGAAGCTTTAATTAGGGTTTCTTTAATTTGATAATTGATTCGTAAATGCCTGTAAGTGTATGCTTAAGAGATGATTATCTGTAGATCTAGTAGTGATTTTATATTCCTGGATGGTAAAAGTAGTGATTTGTAGATTGGATTTTGATGTGTGTTGCTTTTAACATAAACCCTAGATTTTTTTTCTAGATTGGGTTGAATGGGTTTTCATCTGTGCTGTAATGATGTTCGGATTTTATGATTATTTATGTGTCTAAGTATGTATGCATTGATTTCTTAGCTGAGAAAAGGTTGTATAGCATAAATATCTCTTTGGGTTTGCTGATATCTATTTCCGATTATTGCCTGGTTTTGGTTTGGCTGTATGGAATTGTAACTGAAATCATCTTTTGATTTTGTTCATTTTTCTTTTTGTGTTCACGAGAATTTGCACTTAATATAAATCAAATTGTTGTGTGTAGCCTTAGGTTTCAAGTCAAATTCAAGCGAAGGAGAGGTATATGCTCATTTGATTTCTGATGTGATTTCTTATATCTTTGGTTGGATGTTATCTGATTGTATTGCGTCATTATAATGAATGCAGAGAGAAACAACGATTACATAGCCAGAATCCGTCTTATTAAAAAGGACAAGAACTAGTACGTCCACTTCACCAACAAATACATTATTTGCTCATATCATAGATGCTACCATTACCGGTGATTTGGTAATGTGTGGGTGCTACAGTTGGAACTATTATTTAGCTTGAGTAGACTAGATGAGGCTGTCTGTAGGTTCATGATAATGTTATTTCCTCTTACAACTTCTTCATTCACACTTTACAGGAAGAGCATCTGAATTGGACACCTATCTAGCAAATGTTTATTTGGTTCCTAGAAGGCTAAAGGACCTGTGTGCTATGTTACAGGACTTCGGATTTACGGTCGGTTTTCTTGAGATCGTGGAAGGATCAGAAGTCGACATCAGTAAGGATGGTAATTTTTCTTTCTTTGCCTGTCCTGTATTCTGGTTTTGTAAGTTCTTTTTTACGAAGAAGAATGCCGCATTATATTTGTATTTCCTGCTTTAATTAGCTTACCAGTGTTAAATCTTTTTATACCCTTTTTTGTGACATTGGAATAGGACTGTGGAAATCTTTGTTGAATGTTTTTCATGGTGGCATATGTGATCCTAAAATGGCTCTGGTTATTGATGATTGTCTGAAAATGTGGGATGAGATAGATCAAACTAGAGTGCACGTTGTGCCTGCATTTGCTCCCTACTATGCTCCTCAGGCCGAGGTATACTAAACCATCGCCTTCTTTGTTCTGCTTAAACTTATCAAAGAAAAAACAATTATCGCTGTGTGCTCACTGTAACTCTCTTCTTTATAGGCAAACAATGTGGTGCATATTCTCTGTGTTGCAAGAAATGTTGCTTGCAATGTTAGAGGTGGTTTTTTCAAGTAAGAACTTTATGCAGAATAAGTTTGTTTTATTGATATTTATTTTCGCTGTCGACTTGTTTGTGGCTTAAGGTTACGAAATTGGTTTATTTAATTTTGGCAGAGATTTTGACGACAGTCTTTTGCAACGGATTATTGGCATATTTTATGAGATGACGTGGAAGAAGGCCCATCTCCTCCTGACGTGAGCAACTTTTTGATTTCAGAGGTAAGTGGTAAACATGAACCATATATAGAAGTCTCCATCTGTTTGGAGTAGCAGCTTACCACACAAGAAATATCTCGGTACATGTGACTTCTCATCATACTACGATATCAAGCAATAGTCATACCTATGATTGGCGGACTTGAATCCAAAATAGATAAAGGCATTTCTAACTGTTTAATAGGCAAGTTTGGGTTTCATCCTCGTACAACCATGTATGCTATGTGATAGGTGTAGAATACACCGTATTTACTATATAGAGTTTATGCTTTCTTTGCTATTTTTCGTGTGAATTATGTATCTTATGTTTGAATTTGAGTTATTAGGTACTTTGGAGTCATTCGGAGTTAAACAAGAAGAAAACGTTCAATTTGAGCTAAATGGAGCGAGGAGGTCAATTCACAGGCAAGCTATATGTGGAGCAGGCTGAGACGCGGCGAGGGAGCGGACGAATGAATTGTTAGTTGTCTAAAACTGATAATTGGATAGAGAATTAGGCTGTCGGTTACCTGGAACCGACAGGCCAAAGTAATTGGAGGTGGCCCTTATATGTACTGGGTGCCAATATCAAGTCTACTTCCTACACAGTATAGAATTCAGATGAGAATTCATTTCTCAATCATTAGGGCTCGAACACAGAGAGTGGCTGTTAGGGTTTCTGTGGGATTGAAATTCAGAGAAAAAGGCTGCTATGCAGCCATGGATCGAGTTCACAGAGAGAAATTAGTGAAGATAAATGAACTTCAGGGCAGAACGAGAAAGAAGAACGAGTAGTGGTTGTTATTGTTGAATCTGGATCGAAGATATGGCAAGGTTGGAACCGTGATGATTTGCGGTGGGATTTCAAATCCAGATCAAGAGGTTATGTACTGATGCCGTTAAAGAGTGAATCAAGAGAAGGAGACAGATTTGATTGCAGTTCAATGATCTGCTATTGCTTGAAGATTGGTACGAATTTGATGGAGATTGATGATGCACTGAAGTTGGGATTGCTGGTTGGTAACCAAGGTTGAGATGCTGCTGTTGATTCAAAGACAAATTGGGTTTTTTTGTGGTGGTATTGTTGGAATAGAGAACATGAAATTGCAGTGGATGTGAGTGAAAGAATTAGAGAAGAAATCAACAGGGTTTGAATTAAATCGGGCAGGGAGATTGAGCTACAGAAAGGAAGGAATTGGTGGCTGCTTGAGGTGGTTTTGTGCTCAGTAGGTGTTAGAATTGTCTAAACTGAAAATGTGAGAAGGAATTAAACACTGGGTTTGTGGCATTATTGGTAGCCTGAAATGTGAAATTGGAGTCATGAGCTGAGTCTCAGGCAATGACTAGCTGAGATGGAATTACAGGTGTTATATGCTGCAGTGAACTGGTGTTACAGGCGGGTTACATTGTAGCTGGTGATTGAAATGAAGCCCTGTAATGGATTAAAAGGCCTAGATGGGGAGCTGCAGGTGTTGAGGAACTCAGGAAGAGCTGTTGTTCTCAGCTACAAGTCAGAGGAACTGAAGCTGTGGTGGTGAAGTTGGTTCAGATGAATATTTAGGGTCGTGTGTAGATGATTTGCGAGTGGAGCTGCTTGGTTGAGTACAAGGTGCAGTGGGTGAAGCCGCAATGCATCGGCATTGTTGCAGTGGTTGATTGTTGGGATTCAACAGGTGCAGTCTAAGGAAATTGGTGCATTGGCTCAGCCATCATGGCTGGGAGTGAAGTGGTCATGGAAGTGAGAGAATAGTAATGGGCTCTGCTATGTGTGTTGGGTTGACGAGTGGCTATGAATCGATGATGTCCATTGGTGGAGCAAGGCGTAGTGGTTATGAATATGAAGATATTGATGATGGCCTGATCTTTGTGGTTGCAATGGTGGTATTGTGTTTGCTCGACAGATTTTAGTGCAATGAGGCAATGTTTGGGTGTGGAGTTGAACCGAGCCGTTGATAAAGTTCAAGAAAGGTGATGTGTAATGAAGTTAGTGACAGTGACAGTGGCTCGACTCGATGCGCCTAGTGGTATGCCTAGGACTGAAGCAATTTAGCTGAAGGTTACAGGGCAGGATAGATGGAGCCAACGGTGTTGCAGTTGGGGTTGTGGCGGAAGTTTGAAGTGTCAAAAGTCAGGTGCTAGAGCTATTGCAGGTGTTGGGATTGAGCAAATTCTGGTCTGAGCTTCAGTCAAGACATGGCAATGATGTGAGCACTCGCAGGAAAATCGGAATTGTGATATTGAAGTATGGCCTGAGTATTAGAAGGTGTGCTAATGAAGCTGGGAAGAAGAGACTGAGAAAAATAAGGTGTTACTAAGGCTGTTGCAGTAAAAGGCCATCATGGCTGGGTATGCACCATCTTTGTGCATTGTATATGCAACGACCCCTGCTTTGTCAAGTTAAGTCGGCCAACAGTGACTCACATCCGAGTCATGACCTCGACTCCCCGACTCGGTGCTTAACCGAGTTGACTCGCCGATCCAACCGGTTTGACCCGACCGATCCGACTCGTTGACCCGTGGACCGGCGCGGACTTTGCCGTCACACGAGCCGATTTCCGACGACTCTCCGCCGATTTCCGGCCACAATACCAGTTTTCCCATGAGCATAATTTTGGGATATATTTTCACATGGGTTTCTCACACATGTTTCATGGGCTTGGTGGATTTTTTGGTAATGGACTTTGAAGACCTAATTTTGGAAAGTGTGAAGGCTATAAGAAGAAGGAGTTTCTATTCTTTTAGAGATCACGTATTTTCTACTGGAGTTTTGGAGGAGAGCGATTCTACTAGGGTTTGCTTCCATTTTATTTTACATGTTCTTCATCTTATTTTTGATAATAATTATGTTGAATCAAAATACTATGAGTAACTAATTACTATTTATTGGTTATGGGATAATAAGTGGATTTCACAAATAAGATTTGATTCAATGTATTAGTTTTGTCTCAGTAATTTATTGATTATGATTCATGGTTTATAATGTTTATGATTTGATAGTTTGTTTGGTTGAGTCCGGAATCAATCCGATCTACTTTCATATCTAGAGCTATATTAGGGTTTTCAATACGAAAACGTTGTCTATCCCTGATTTTGAGTAGCATAAATGTGGGTAGTGCTTGTAGTGATATATCCTACTAGTCACATATGAATCGTAACTTGGGTTAAATCGAATTAGTGCTTTTACACATTTTGGTTGCCTTGATTAGTCTTATTCCGTAAAACTTATTGCTTTTAGGAGTTAAACTTAATTGTGCTTTTACACTTTAGGTTGCTTTCTAGAAAGAATTCACATATGCATCTTTTAATGTGGTTGTGATGAAATCAGGGAATTAGCGGGATACTCTTGCGATCAAGGTATCCTAGGACTTCTAGTAAATGAGAGATTAAAATTTCAATTCTAGTCATTGTTGATAATTCGAGTTTGTGAATGAAACTATCCCGTGACCAATACTTTCTCCTTATTGATAAATTTTATTATTACTTTGCTTTCAATTTATTTTTATTGCTTTGAAACATCAACATCCCCCCTTGGTTACTAAGAAACTGAAAATTTGCATAACAACATAAGCCTCTCTGTGGATACGAACTCTTTCTTATTGCATACTACTTTATTTTAGTGAAGCAAGAAAGTGAAATTATTTTTGACCGGGTGACAACCGATCAAATTTTAGCGCCGCTTGCCCGGGGAGGCATACGGCGTGTTATTAAGTTTTTAGTTTCTTTTTACAATTTCGCTTTTATACTTGCTTTTCGTTTATTGTCTTGTTTCTCACTTGTTTTGCGAGAATTGTTTTTCAGAACTAATCCTGGCTTCCAAAGATTGGAATTACCAAAGGTGCGGGATAGCTACTCGTAGAGGCACAATACTCCAACCAAGGCAAGACACAACGGAAGAACAAGTCTCGGAAGTAGAGCACGAAGCTCTTCATCGAGAAGAGGAAGAAGAGTTACAACTAGAAGAAGAAGAGGTTCCATTCGTAGGAGAACCACTAATTGAAGAGGAAGAAGCAATGGGTGACAATGCGAACCGTACACTCAAGGATTTGGCTTCACATAGGCTTGATGCACAACAATGGTGTATCCAAACAAATTCAACTTTCGAGATCAAGCCGGGGCTGCTTAGGGAGTTGCCAAAGTTTCATGGTATGGCGAATGAGGACCCAAACAAGCATCTCATGGAGTTCTATACCATTGTCAAGGCTATGCTTCCAAATGGAGACTCAAGTCAATGGTGCAATGATGAAAGTTTTTCCATTTTCTATGGTGGACAGCGCTAAGGATTGGTTGTATTGTTTGCCACCTGGGAGTGTCACTACATGGAACGGTTTGAAGAAAATCTTTCTAGAGAGGTATTTTCCCTGCGTCTAAGGCCACTCAAATTCGCAAAGAGATTTGTGGAATAAAGCAACATGTTGGAGAATCATTGTATGAATGTTGGGAGAGGTACAAGAGATTGGTGGCAAGCTGTCCACACCATCAAGTTAGTGATGCTATGATAATCCAAGACTTCTACGAGGGTCTCCAATCAAGTGATAGATATCTTCTAGACGCTGCATGTGGTGGTGCACTAGTGAACAAGACGGTGGCCCAAGCTGCCGAGTTGATTGAAAGCATGGCTGCGAACTCGCAACAATTCTACACAAGAGGTGAACCAATGGTTAGGCAAGTGCATGAAGTTAATGATTCATTAGCATCACACCGTGAGCAAAGGATGGATAACATGGAGCACATGATGCAAAGGATGGCTGCGGTTATTTTACCTTCACATGGTGAAGGGTTGGAGCAAGCTAATGCGGTCTTTCCAAATCAGCAAAGACGGTATGATCCCTACTCAAACACGTACAATCCAGGATGGAGAGATCATCCCAACTTTAGCTATGCCAACAATCAAGGTGCGGTTTCACAACCTACTTTCAACCGTCCAAGCGGGTTTCAGCAACAACAACAACCAATGCAAAACCAAGGTTCTGACATCGATGAAAAGCTTAAAGCAATGATGCAAGGTATTTCTACCATGTTCAAAGAAAGCCAACAAGAAACTAAGAGTGCTATCAAGGATTTGCAGACTCAAGTGGCTTCCATGGCGATTGATATCAACAATTTGAAGGCACAAAATAGTGGGAGACTTCCGTCTCAACCTATCAACCCAAGAGAGAATGTTAGTGCTATTACATTGAGAAGCGGTACACAACTTGTGCAACCTGAAATTGTTGATGTGGGTGATATGGAGACCCAAAAGGAACCTGTTTTGGAGGAAAAGAATGCTGATTTTCCCCAAACTTCGAGGTACCTAATTCCAACTCTAAAACTCCTATTTCTACTTATGTTCCTCCTATGCCTTTTCCTCGCAGATTTGCAAGTTCTAAGAAGGAGGAATTAGAAAAGGAGATTTTAGATATCTTCAAGAAGCTTCATGTAAACATTCCACTCATTGATGTTATCAAGCAAGTTCCCAAATATGCGAAGGTTTTGAAGGACTTGTGTACCAAGAAGAAAAAGCTAACCGGTAATGAGGTTATGAGTGTGGGGGAAAACGCTTGGCGGTCTTGCAAAAGAAACTCCCACCCAAATGCAAGGATCCGGGTAGTTTCACTATACCCGTAGAGATTGGTAACACAAAGATTGGTAAGGCTATGCTTGACTTAGGAGCATCCGTGAATATCATGCCAAAGATCTATTTATAAGTCTTTAAAGTTGGGTCCCTTGAAACCAACTAATATTGTGCTTGAACTTGCGGATCGTTCTAATGTCTACCCTAGGGGTATTATTGAGGATGTCCTTGTGCAGGTGAACCAACTAGTTTTTCCAGCTGATTTTTGTGTTCTAGAAATGGATGATGGTTCGGATGTATCCATACCCCTGCTGCTTGGGAGACCTTTCATGAAGACGGCTAAAACCGTCATTGATGTGGACGCGGGAATACTCACTATGAAGTTTGATGAGGAGATAATTCGCTTCAACATGTTTGAAGTCATGCGGTATCCAAGTGATGTTCATTCGGGTGTCCATAGCGTATGGGACCCTAGCTAAGGCTTTGCAAGCAAGGAGATAGTCGGGCTGACGACTTTAAACCAAGCGCTAATTGGGAGGCAACCCAAAGGATGAGTATTTCTTGTCTTGTATTTATTTCTTTTCTTGTTTTTAGTTTTTCTTGTTTTGTTTTTCCTTTGTTTTTGCTGATTTCTTATTAGGATTTCCCACCTTGACTTACTTTGGACGATTCAATTTACATTGAGGACAATGTAAGGTTTAAGTGTGGGGGAGTGGTTTATGTTGTAAATTTTTTGCAATTTTTCAACTTTTTTGTGAACTAGTGAATAAGAAAACTCCAACTTGTAGTTCTTTAGAGTCACATAGTATACATGTCGCTAAGATTACATCGAGAATCTCACAATAGTGACTGAACTTAGAGATGACAGAGAACATGATCGGGTTTCTTAATTGTATGCGAGTTAAAGTTGGATTTAACCATGCCAGTGGCAAATAAGGTGCAGGCTGAATTCGGTATTAGAACAAGTGATCCCCTATAGTGGAGACTACCCAAGTTACATAATGTGAGGCACCGACCTTCAATTCTTTGTACCTGTCTAAATTTGTGCTTTTTGAGTGTGTGTCACCGTACGTAAATTCCGGGCAGAATGGTGAGCTGTCCAATTTCCCACCATAGAAGCACTATTTTGATCTCTTGAGTGCTATTTTTATCAACCATGTTGGTGACATCGAATTGCTAACTTACATTCCACTTGTGATCTTGTTCGCAGTTAGCACCATCCACCTTATCTCTCTCTACACCAACAGGTCCATAGAAACACCATCATCATCAACAAGAGGAGCATCACAAATTCGAAGGAAAGTTGAGCGTGTTCGAGGTTTACAAACAATGGTATAAAATGGGCAGATTTCGATTTGAGTAAAGCAACAAAACAGGGAGCAGAATTTTTATAAGTTGAAGACTATAATACAAGAGCGGAAATTATTAAGGATGAAAGTTCGAGAAGTTTATGATATCAAGACATATAAGTTGTGAAGATTCAAGCGGTAAAGTACTTACACCATGGCATTGTACTTATGTTTTATTTTTTTATTTTATTTGTATTTTACTTTCTCTTGTCTCAAAAAAAAAAAAAAAAAAAAAAAAAAAAAAGACAAGAAAAAATGTTTTTATTTTGTTTTATTTTTATTTGTTATTAGAAAAAAAAAAAAAAAAAAAAAGAAAAAGAAAAAAAAAAAAAAAAAATGAAAAAAAAAAAAAAAAAAAAAAAAAAAAAAAATGGGTTTGTATAGTTTGTTTTTATTTTTGTATTCTTTCAATAAAGCCTATGGAAAGAAGGAATATTTGTAATGAAGTTTCAAGCGACAAGGAATTTGAGGGAAAGAATCATATTGTCAAGATTCTACGAAGTTCGAGAGTTATCATCAAGAGTTGAAGACCGAAGACGAAGATGAAGACACCGATAGAAGACCGAAGACGTTTCTATGGATGCTGTGAGAGTGGTGCTAGCTGCACGTTGAACGGATAACAAGGTAAGTAAGCATATTCCCACCTTCGTTAAATGGTTGATTTCCTTTCGAAGAGATCGTCAGAAAAATGGGTTTTCAAAAATATATAAAAGATGTGGGTTTTCAAAACATTCGGAGGGTTAAGCCTTCCTACCATTCAACGTGTCGCAGGATTCTCTCTTCATTCCAACCTGGACACATGTGTGACCCATAAAGAGTCATTTTACTATTGAGAGCAATATCATAAAACCCTTTCTTGTGAGGCGAGTCGAGACTTTTGATCACTCCGAACCCGAATTTTAGTCGAGAAGGGATGGTTATCTCTCTCTCAACTTTTAAGAATGAGATTGTGTTCATTTATGTGTCTAACTTCTTATGACTAGTGTGCGAGAATCTCTATGTCTTCTTAGCGCGTTGGATACTATCATTACGGAGAACTAGTAAGTTGGAAAAACAGCTTTTTATGGGTATATCTCTAGTAAACCCTCACGAGACTATAACTCGTCCACTAGGGACACCTAGGGGTTTAAAGGCTTGTTATTTATGCTAAAAGTGACCGTAGCCTCGACGACACGGAGTTGTTGTATTTTTATTGTTTTGTTTGATTTGCTCGAGGACAAGCAAAGTCTAAGTGTGGGGGAATCTGATAGGTGTAGAATACACCGTATTTACTATATAGAGTTTATGCTTTCTTTGCTATTTTTCGTGTGAATTATGTATCTTATGTTTGAATTTGAGTTATTAGGTACTTTGGAGTCATTCGGAGTTAAACAAGAAGAAAACGTTCAATTTGAGCTAAATGGAGCGAGGAGGTCAATTCACAGGCAAGCTATATGTGGAGCAGGCTGAGACGCGGCGAGGGAGCGGACGAATGAATTGTTAGTTGTCTAAAACTGATAATTGGATAGAGAATTAGGCTGTCGGTTACCTGGAACCGACAGGCCAAAGTAATTGGAGGTGGCCCTTATATGTACTGGGTGCCAATATCAAGTCTACTTCCTACACAGTATAGAATTCAGATGAGAATTCATTTCTCAATCATTAGGGCTCGAACACAGAGAGTGGCTGTTAGGGTTTCTGTGGGATTGAAATTCAGAGAAAAAGGCTGCTATGCAGCCATGGATCGAGTTCACAGAGAGAAATTAGTGAAGATAAATGAACTTCAGGGCAGAACGAGAAAGAAGAACGAGTAGTGGTTGTTATTGTTGAATCTGGATCGAAGATATGGCAAGGTTGGAACTGTGATGATTTGCAGTGGGATTTCGAAATCCAGATCAAGAGGTTATGTACTGATGCCGTTAAAGAGTGAATCAAGAGAAGGAGACAGATTTGATTGCAGTTCAATGATCTGCTATTGCTTGAAGATTGGTACGAATTTGATGGAGATTGATGATGCACTGAAGATGGGATTGCTGGTTGGTAACCAAGGTTGAGATGCTGCTGTTGATTCAAAGACAAATTGGGTTTTTTGTGGTGGTATTGTTGGAATAGAGAACATGAAATTGCAGTGGATGTGAGTGAAAGAATTAGAGAAGAAATCAACAGGGTTTGAATTAAATCGGGCAGGGAGATTGAGCTACAGAAAGGAAGGAATTGGTGGCTGCTTGAGGTGGTTTTGTGCTCGATAGGTGTTAGAATTGTCTAAACCGAAAATGTGAGAAGGAATTAAACACTGGGGTTTGTGGCATTATTGGTAGCCCGAAATGTGAAATTGGAGTCATGAGCCGAGTCTCGAGGCAATGACTAGCCGAGATGGAATTACGGTGTTATATGTCTTTAGTTGAACTGGTGTTACAAAGCGGGTTACATTGTAGCCGGTGATTGAAATGAAGCCCCGTAATGGATTAAAAGGCCTAGATGGGAGCCTGCAGTGTTGAGGAACTCAGGAAGAGCCGTTGTTCTCGCCTACAAGTCGAGGAACTGAAGTCGTGGTGGTGAAGTTGGTTCGAGATGAATATTTAGGGTCGTGTGTAGATGATTTGCAGGTGGAGCTGCTTGGTTGAGTACAAGGTGCAGCTGGGTGAAGCTGCAGCTACTGGCATTGTTGCAGTGGTTGATTGTTGGGATTCAACAGGTGCAGTCTAAGGAAATTGGTGCATTGGCTCAGCCATCATGGCTGGGAGTGAAGTGGTCATGGAAGTGAGAGAATAGTAATGGGCTCTGCTATGTGTGTTGGGCCGACGGTGGCTATGAATCGATGATGTCCATTGGTGGAGCAAGGCAGAAGTGGTTATGAATATGAAGATATTGATGATGGCCTGATGCTGTGGTTGCAATGGTGGTATTGTGTTTGCCTGACAGGGATTTTAGTGCAATGAGGCAATGTTTGGGTGTGGAGTTGGAACTGAGCTGTTGATAAAGTTCAGTAAAGGTGATGTGTAATGAAGTTAGTGGCAGTGACAGTGGCTCGACTCGATGCGCCTAGTGGTATGCCTAGGACTGAAGCAATTTAGCCAAGGTTACAGTAAGGATAGATGGAGCCAACGGTGTTGCAGTTGGGGTTGTGGCGGAAGTTTGAAGTGTCAAAAGTCAGGTGCTAGAGCTATTGCAGGTGTTGGGATTGAGCAAATTCTGGTCTGAGCTTCAGTCAAGACATGGCAATGATGCGAGCACTCGCAGGAAAAATCGGAATTGTGATATTGAAGTATGGCCTGAGTATTAGAAGGTGTGCTAATGAAGTCAAAGAAGAGACCGAGAAAAATAAGGTGTTACTAAGGTCATTGCGGTAAAAGGCCATCATGGTCAAGTATGCACCATCTTTGTGCATTGTATATGCAACAGCCTGGCCTGTCCAAGTTAAGTCAGCCAGAACAGCTGACTCACATCTGAGTCATGACCTGACTCCCCCCTGACTCGGTGCTTAACCGAGTTGACTCGCCGATCCAACCCGGTTTGACCCGACCGATCCGACTCGTTGACCCGGTGACCGGGCGGACTTTGCCGGTCACCGGAGCCGATTTCCGGCTACTTTCCGGCCGATTTCCGGCCACAATACCAGTTTTCCGGCGAGCATAATTTTGGGATATATTTTCACATGGGTTTCTCACACATGTTTCATGGGCTTGGTGGATTTTTTGGTAATGGACTTTGAAGACCTAATTTTGGAAAGTGTGAAGGCTATAAGAAGAAGGAGTTTCTATTCTTTTAGAGATCACGTATTTTCTACTGGAGTTTTGGAGGAGAGCGATTCTACTAGGGTTTGCTTCCATTTTATTTTACATGTTCTTCATCTTATTTTTGATAATAATTATGTTGAATCAAAATACTATGAGTAACTAATTACTATTTATTGGTTATGGGATAATAAGTGGATTTCACAAATAAGATTTGATTCAATGTATTAGTTTTGTCTCAGTAATTTATTGATTATGATTCATGGTTTATAATGTTTATGATTTGATAGTTTGTTTGGTTGAGTCCGGAATCAATCCGATCTACTTTCATATCTAGAGCTATATTAGGGTTTTCAATACGAAAACGTTGTCTATCCCTGATTTTGAGTAGCATAAATGTGGGTAGTGCTTGTAGTGATATATCCTACTAGTCACATATGAATCGTAACTTGGGTTAAATCGAATTAGTGCTTTTACACATTTTGGTTGCCTTGATTAGTCTTATTCCAGAAAACTTATTGCTTTTAGGGAGTTAAACTTAATTGTGCTTTTACACTTTAGGTTGCTTTCTAGAAAGAATTCACATATGCATCTTTTAATGTGGTTGTGATGAAATCAGGGAATTAGCGGGATACTCTTGCGATCAAGGTATCCTAGGACTTCTAGTAAATGAGAGATTAAAATTTCAATTCTAGTCATTGTTGATAATTCGAGTTTGTGAATGAAACTATCCCGTGACCAATACTTTCTCCTTATTGATAAATTTTATTATTACTTTGCTTTCAATTTATTTTTATTGCTTTGAAACATCAACATCCCCCCTTGGTTACTAAGAAACTGAAAATTTGCATAACAACATAAGCCTCTCTGTGGATACGAACTCTTTCTTATTGCATACTACTTTATTTTAGTGAAGCAAGAAAGTGAAATTATTTTTGACCGGGTGACAACCGATCACTATGCAGTTGCTTTGTGATCTTATGGTACATCACGCACTTCAGTTGTCCTTCTAATTTACACAATTTATCATCATGTTCAGGATGATGGTACTGCTGCAAACAGAGGTCCACTGCACTTCGAGGGCATGGCGGACGTTGAGGTTGAGAGGAAATTGAAGGTCAATCTCATTGTTGTTTTGATGATTATTTTTTGTCGATATGCATGGTAAATGCAGGATAAGTCCCGTGTGTAAATCGCAGAATACATGATCTGAATGTTGTTGTGCCCATACTTCGAAAAAACCTTGTTTTTCATGGTAAACTTTTATGCGTAATGGAATAAGGAGCTTTGGTGAATCTTCGTATGGTAGTTAAAGTATCATGAAAAAAGTGTTTTGAATTTTTCATTTGGCAGGTGTTGATGGTGGATTTTCATTTAAGGTTAAATTTGTAAAAACCAGAAAAATCATGCGCTGACATCTTGTAAAAGATAAAGCCATTTATAAGTGTTGGATACTCCCTCACTTAATTCAACAAGAATGGAGCATGTAGCAACAATCCCATTCTGTGAAAACATGAAATTCCTCCTGGTTGGAGCATGTAGCAACAATCCCTTCCTGTGAATTTCATATCGGCCTTGTATTTCCGTACTCATTATCGGTGTAGCATGACGACCGAGTGTTACTCTGTAAGAGTAACACGAACCTCTAAGCACTATAATGAAACCATGTACGAAATACCCGTACAGGCTGACTCTCGGTGTGTTATACTAGCCCGATTGAGCATCCGGACTGACCATATCAGTCCGGATATGATCTGATCGCAGTCATCCAACTCCATAAGCATGATTGGATGGCCCCGGATCAATTCCATCACCCCCAAGCGGTATGGAATACCCACGGCCGACCCCGCATGGTCGGTCATTGGCCTAGCTTGCCAAGAAACCGTTCATACCAAGCATTATGGACGGAAAACCCTAAATTAGGGTTTGCGGCATATTACATGTGTTGCAAAGCAGTCTCAACCATCCATCTTCGCAGGTATAGATGGAGGGTGTAGATGTAGATTCAAAGGGCCCAGAGCATGTCAACACGATCACCGTGGGCCCGCCTACACACTTGACCAATCGGTCAAGACCAACCATACTTGGTTGCAACAAATTCGTACACCTAAAGAGAGCATGGCGCACGTCTTTGAAAACCAAAATTAGGGTTTCAAGCCATCACGCGCGTCCATCTTCTCCGACACGAATAGAGGGTCACAGATTAGATTAAGCAGGTCCGGTCATACCAGCATGACCACCGTGGGCCCACCTACCTCCTCATGTGTTCGGCCAAGGCATACCATGCCTGGTTAATCCAAAACGTGCGCCCAAACTAGCATGGCCACGCCTCCCAAACCACAAACTGATCTCGACCATTCAACTTCACCGGACGATTTGAGTGGCTTAGATCACGTTTTCATGGGATAGTCAGGTATAGGTGTGAACATCAGCCTACCACCTACACGCTGGTATGATCGACCAAGACCGACCAAGATGGGTCGTCTTGAAACGCGTGCCCAAACTAGGGATGTCACGCGGTTTCCAACTCCTTTGCGGCAATGGATTTCTGCCGCAAACCGATCTCAACCACTCAACTTTACCTGTCAAATTGAGTGGCCTAGATCGCGCCTTCATGGGACAGTGAGGTATGGACATGCACACTGGCATGCCGTCTACACACATGCCCGACTCGGTCCTCTCCAAATCCCTTTCCATGCTTGGTTTCGACCAAGCTGAAGAGTTATGCTTGCACACCTCTTCAAAAAAACCCTACTATTCATTAACGGTCGCAGATGAGTGTCTCAAAGATCATCTCATCCGTCCAACTTCACCGACTTGGTTATACAACCCCGTTCAGAGTTATTTGGTTAGTGAGGCGTCATTACCCATCACTTTACCACACCATAATGCGCACTGCATAAAATACACACAATAATTCACAAGTATCGACTTCCCGAATAACGCAGATTATTCAATTCAAAGATTACATGCTATCTTTCGTGGATCCACGATCCACACATTCCAGACATCAATCATGTCACAAACTAGGGGGACACATACTGGGGTATTAGTTTGGCGGTTTACAGCGTGCAACGCGCCATCACAAGAACGTGTCAGGAAGTCATGGACGGTTAGAGATGAACAGGAGAAGTGGGCAAGACTGGTCGTGTGGCACCGACGCACAACTCCACTACTCCATCACTCCTCTTCCTCCACTTCCCACGAGAAACGTGAATAAGGCTCAATGACTTGTATAAATAGGTTCTCCGCCCTATTTCAAACAACAAGACAAGTCCAGACGAGACAGAAAGCCAAGTGTTAATACAAAACGTATTCCAACACCCAGAGCTTGCTTGCATCAATCACAAGCCTGCTCACCTTTATGTTACAAGTCATAAGCAAGCCAACACCTTCACAATCTCAACACCTTCTTCGCTTCCCTCCCTAAGATCAACCCCATCTCATTAACTTTGTGACCGAAACAAGTCTGGAACGGCCATTTCTTGGTTTAGGCAGGACTTGCACAGATTGATCTCTCGAATCTACAAGCACTCACCGCGCAGTGCATTTGTTTAAGGTTTAAATTCATTCCTCATCCACACCCCGAATTACCATATTCTGCAGGAGTAGTTTTCACCCATAAACAATTGGCAACCACAGTGGGAGGTTAATCTCTCGGTTGTAAAGTCAATTTCTTCAAAATCCAATTTAATTTTATCAATTTCAAAAAGGGTAGATCTTAGAACCAATTCGATCAAACAATTCATTTCAAGATGGTGGAATTAAGGTCTGGATCAACAATCAATTCTGATGGGGCTTGTGTAGATAACAATCCTGGTGTCGAAGTACCTGTCAGTGGAGCTACCGTAGCCCACACATCTCGAGGAGCCGTTACCTCTATCACCAACACTAGCGGAGCAGGAGACATCCCCGTAGGTGTAACACCTCCCATCACCAGAGCTAGAGCAGCCGCAAATCCCGGCATCTCCTCAAGTGTAACGCCTCCAGTGGTCACCAGAGCAACAAATTTCAATCCCTCATCGGGGCGAGGAGCCGGAGGCACAAGAGGAGGACCACCGTCTATTACCATTGCAGACTTGATGGAGAAACAGGAAGTTCTTGCTAGGACTCAAACATATATGGCCGCAACTCAGAAGGAGGTACTCACTTTTCTCAAAACCTTGACTGAACGATTGCCGCAAGATTCACGTCAATCTTTGGAGCCAACAAGAAATGCCTTCAATTCACCCGGAGCAGGCGTTTCCACTCGGACCCACATGAGTGAAGAAGCTCGTGTTGCTCCCGAATATTCAAGAGAAAGGGACCGGACACCCAACTTCATCACACGTGAGGATCTAGAACGACTCCTTCAAAGCCGAGGCAAAGGAAATCGACGGATGCACACCAACACCAACCTCCATACCCTCAAGATATGCAACGAATCCCTCTTCCAAGAGGTTACACCTCTCCCCAGTTCTCCCTCTACGACGGTACTGGTAATGCTCGTGAACATGTCTCTCGATTCTTGGAATCCTTGGGGGAACATGAATACAATCATGTTCTGCGCCTGAAAGAATTCTCGAAGTCACTTACGGGGAGGGCGTACACCTGGTACAACAACATCGCGCCTAACAGAGATATCCAATCGGAGCGAGATGGTCGGTGCTTTCTACGAAAGTATTTCTTCGTGTCTCGAACAAATCACCTTCTCGAGATCTAGGAAGAATTCTTCATATAACAACGAGCATCCTAACGACTTCGTCAAAAGGTTCAGAACTCAAGCGCTGGATTGTCATGACCCGAACGTCACCGAACGACAATTGGTGGAGTTGTGCATCAACGGGATGATACCCATATACCGCGCTCTGTTAGAGAATCTGGGCTTTCAAACGTTCTCACGAACTCCATGAAGCTGCCAAGCGTTCAAAGAAAACTCGCACCAAAGATTTCTAGAAAGAACCAGAGTCGTTCGAAGTGAAGATTCACGTGAAAGTCGAGGGAGCATGCGCCTCACGAACAAGCAATACATCACTGGTCCTTCCGTGAGTGTAGTGGGCGGAGGAGAGAAAAGGAAATCTCCAGTGACGGAACAACAAACCAAGCGGACATCCCCGGCACACAAGACTTCGTCTCGAAAAGGAACAGACAAAACTCCTGCGCAAAGCACTAAAGACACGGGTTTTCCTTTTCCCATGAATGAATTGATAGAGCTCTTGGAAGCGTGGATCCAAGACGACGCCGTAAAGCTGCCCCCTATCAGACGTCCTCTAACCGAGGAAGAAATGGCAGATCCCAGATATTGTTGCTACCACAGGTTCGTCCATCATCCAACCAAAGATTGCAACAGGTTGAAACAAATATTCAGGGAAAAGATAGAGACAAAGGAACTCCAGCTTGGAAACGAAGGTTTTCATGGAGACCCTCTACATATCAGGAACTGCATGATTTCTGGGGATTCTGTTCGCAAGACCGTACAATCTATGATGGAGCACATATGTGAAATCTTGTACTTCTCCAAAGGACAGCGTCAACAAATATTTGCGGCCCTCAACCACGTTGTGTCAGGTAGGCGTTTGTATCCAGTAACAGTCCAGGAACGCCAGTCTTTCCTGAAGGACGTGAGCAATGAAAACTGGGGACTCCTAACTGTCACTCGTTTGAGAGGCGTTGAGTTCGATAACGCGTTGATTGATGCGGCTTCCGAATTTAACATCATTACCGTCAAGACCTTGAGAGCGGCAAAGATTTCGAAGCAGGAAGCTACTCGTCACCCGACTGTGGTTAAAGATTCAGCAGGAGAGCTTAGAGATGCATATGGATACATCGATCTTGAAGTCAAATTGGGTGCTGCCTTGACGCAAGCAAAGTTCTACATAGTCAAAGATCATCCCAACTACGACATGATCCTAGGAAGCTCTTGGATGCATGATAACAAAACTATACTGGAAGTCTGTCCTCTACCGGTTTCGACACCTGAAAGAATCTCCAACACGCCTTCTGGATCTCCTAATGACTGTCTACTGCCGCACCAGCAACTTGCCAATGTGACACAACTTCCTGGAGAGAGCCTGTCGGCATACATTGAAAGGTTCCGATCTCAAGTAAGTCTCATCACGCAACTCTCCTTATAACCTACCGCCCCTCACTCTGACAAGTCCTGGGGACTGGCTCCAACCGACAAACCAACCCTGACTAGGAGATGTGAATGGGAAGCCGGCCCTTTCAAACGCTTTATCAAGAGTGTAGAAGTTGTCTTGGTCAAAGACGATAAGGCAAAGGTCCAAGTATTTGCACGCCCAAACCCATTTGGAATTGGAGACCTGGTGACGAAGACGACTACGTTCAATGTTGGGAGCATGACGGTGAAGATGACCACTCCACCTGACTCACCCACCGAAAGAGAAGATGAACCATACCTGGTAGCAGATGTTATCCTAGGCGGCTACTGCAAGCTCATCAACGCTGATAAACTAGGGCATAACAATTCACTCACGATGGCTCAAACCCTACCGAACTTAAGATGTCAGTGTCTTTGCCACTTCACAAAAAGATCCAAGACACCTTAAAAACGCTTTGTGCTATTTTTTCCAGCGTATTTTCTTTTACAATTTCATATCATATTTGTAATTCCTCCAGAAAATGATTGCAATACTTGCATTCATAGTTAGGGTTTCAATTTTCAATTTTCAATTTTCAATAGAAGCATTATTTTCATCTGAGAACCTCTTTACTCCTAAAAACACAAAGTCCCGAGTCGACCTAAATCAACCCACTTTGAGGAAGAAAGGAAACCCTAAGCAAACATCTCACGGGAAGAAGGAAATAGAGCGTGTGCACAAAGGAAAATGATTTGAGACATCTGCCCCAACAAAGCCAGGAAGATCTTGCATCAGGAGCACATGTCCGTGGATATTCCATTATAATATTGTTTCTTTTATCACTAAGAATTATGTGTGAAGGCGCACCCTTGCGCCTGAGAAGGTTCGATTGCAGTCTTGACAAAGGGTTATAAAATAAAAAATTTATTCAAACGATCAAATGGAAGAAAACCTTGAACTCGGCCGCCACTGAGTACAAGGAAGATGTTCGAGTGTACAGAATATACTTGGAAAGAAAAATAAAATAAAAGAGGTTTTAGTTGTCAAGAGAGCCGGCCTCGCCTGCACTACCGTTGGGTTCTTCTCCATCACCTGTTGATGCACCTCCCTTCGGATCTACCTCAGCTTTTTCATCAGACATCTCCGCAGCAGCAGCGCATTCCATCCCAACATCACCAGCGGGAGCATCAAAGGGCATAGCAACACCAGGGGCCGCGCAAATTGCTTTCACATGTTTAGGTTTGTCTGTATCAGAATCAAGAATTATCACGCCGTCCTGGATCGAGTAATCACACTTGTCTTCATTCGGAGGTCGTTTATGCTCAACTCTTCGCCTCTTCAACCGCGCAAATCTATCTATCTCGCTTTGCGCTTACTAGTGTCTGCAGCGTTTCCTTGCGCCTCCACCGCTCCTCCATGTCAATCGGAGCTGAAAGTGCACAGATACGTGCTCTGGCAATACAAAGGTGGGAGATAGAATCCCCTGTATAGCACGGCCGACTTCGCGAAGCGGAAGATCTATCTTAGCCATTACATCTTTGTGTGCACGGTTTTCGGGCTTGTCAACTTCGAAACTTCTTTCTGGGGAAGCAACAGAATGATCGTCAGCCGCTTCCATGATAAACTGCAAAGGAGGGGAGTTTATGAGCGCATAAAAAAAAATAAATCAAAAATCAAATCAATCGATCAGTCAATCAGAAAGTCAGAGCAGTACCTGAGATATGGAATAAACGACCACGTGAGACGACTCTTTATAATCTCACAACTCGACGGAATGCCAGAAGGAAAAGAAGTCTTTACTTGCCACCTATGAAGGCTGCTAATTCGGGATAATAATCGACGAGGCTTATCAGATATACCTGAGGAAAGCCGTGTATAATGAAGGAAGTACACCTGAAGAAGCGGCCGAGCTCAAATATGTACAAGAGGAACCAAAGCGACTCACCAAATCAAGTCCTGTTTCCTTCGCATCCTTAATCAGAACAAACCAGTTCCATGGCAATGCCTGACTATCCGGTAAATATGTATCTACTTTAGCCTGGTCATTTCAGTATATATATGTATGTCACCATCTCATGCCTACCACACAATAGTGTAACCATTATGTGCTAGGCAGGGGACTTAATGTTGATGGTGGATTTTCGTTTAAGGTTAAATTTGAAAAAACCAAAAATCATGCGCGACTCTCGGTGTGTTATACTAGCCCGATTGAGCCCTCTCGGTGTGTTATACTAGCCCGATTGAGCATCCGGGACCGACCATATCGGTCCGGATATGATCTCGATCGCAGATCATCCAACTCCATAAGCATGATTGGATGGCCCCGCATCAATTCCATCACCCCCAAGCAGGTATGGAATACCCACGGCCGACCCCGCATGGTCGGTCATTGGCCTAGCTTTCCAAGAAACCGTTCATACCAAGCATTATGGACGGAAAACCCAAAATTAGGGTTTGCGGCATATTACATGTGTTGCAAAGCGCTCTCAACCATCCATCTTCGCAGTATAGATGGAGGGTGTAGATGTAGATTCAAAGGGCCCAGAGCATGTCAACACGATCACCGTGAGCTCGCCACACACTTGACCAATCGGTCAAGACCAACCATACTTGGTTGCAACAAATTCGTACGCCTAAATAGAGCATGGCGCACGGCTTTGAAAGCCAAAATTAGGGTTTCAAGCCATCACGCGCGTCCATCTTCTCCGACACGAATGGAGGGTCACAGATTAGATTAAGCGAGTCCTGGTCATACCAAAGATGACCACCGTGGGCCCACCTACCTCCTCATGTATTCGGCCAAGGCATACCATGCCTGGTTAATCCAAAACGTGCGCCCAAACTAGCATGGCCACGCCTCCCAAACCACAAACTGATCTCGACCATTCAACTTCACCGGACGATTTGAGTGGCTTAGATCACGTGTTCATGGGATAGTCAGGTATAGGTGTGAACATCATCCTACCACCTACACGCTGGTATGATCGACCAAGACCGACCAAGATGGGTCGTCTTGAAACGCATGCCCAAACTAGGGATGTCACGCGGTTTCCAACTCCTTTGCGGCAATGCATTTCTGCCGCAAACCGATCTCAACCACTCAACTTTACCGGTCAAATTGAGTGGCCTAGATCGCGCCTTCATGGGACAGTGAGGTATGGACGTGCACACTGGCATGATGTCTACACACATGCCCGGTCGGTCCTCTCCAAATCCCTTTCCATGCTTGGTTTCGACCAAGCTGAAGAGTTATGCTTGCGCACCTCTTCAAAAAAACCCTAATATTCATTAACGGTCGCAGATGAGTGTCTCAAAGATCATCTCATCCGTCCAACTTCACCATATTGGTTATACAACCCTGGTCAGGAGTTATTTGGTTAGTGAGGCGTCATTACCCATCACTTTACCACACCATAATGCGAAGACACATAAAATACACACAATACTTCACAAGTATCGACTTCTGAATAACGCAGTTTATTCAATTCAAAGATTACATGCTATCTTTCGTGGATCCACGATCCACACATTTCGACATCAATCATGTCACAAACTCTGGGGGACACATACGGGGTATTGGTCTCATGGTATACGGCGTGCGGCGTGCAACGCGCCATCACAAGAACGTGTCGGGAAGTCATGGACGGTTTGAGATGAACAGAGAAGTGGGCAAGACCGGTCGTGTGGCACCGACGCACAACTCCACTACTCCATCACTCCACTTCCTCCACTTCCCACGAAACGTGAATAAGGCTCAATGACTTGTATAAATAGGTTCTCCGCCCTATTTCAAACAACAAGACAAGTCCAGGGCAGACAGAAGCCAAGTGTTAATACAAAACGTATTCCAACACCCGAGCTTGCTTGTATCAATCACAAGCCTGCTCACCTTTCATTTACAAGTCATAAGCAAGCCAACACCTTCACAATCTCAACACCTTCTTCGCTTCCCTCCCTAAGATCAACCCCATCTCCTTCACTTTGTGACCGAAACAAGTCCGGAACGGCCATTTCTTGGTTTAGGCCGGACTTGCACAGATTGATCTCTCGAATCTACAAGCACTCACCGCGCAGTGCATTTGTTTAAGGTTTAAATTCATTCCTCATCCACACCCCGAATTACCAAATTCTGCAGGAGTAGTTTTCACCCATAAACAGCAGGATATCATGCCAGCTTTTTCAATCCCCAATAACATAGATTCATGGTTCTCAACTCTTCAGCAATTTGTGGGTTCTTCATCAAACCCAACAGTGCCCCAACCTTCTCCGCAAGGCTCCGTAATTCCGTTCCATGATCAACAGCTCCAACAACAACCTCAGGCACTACCATCATTTAATCCAGTGAATCGTGTGGGCTCATCAGAATCTAGGTATAATACGCCATATTAAATCTTGTCCTGTCATGTCAATTTTGGGTCGGGCATTAGGGTGGTGGTGTCTTAGTGCCAAACAGGATTATCCTATTATAACGGTGTATATTTTAAGGCGTAAACGTTGGTGTTTAAACGTATCGGAAAAAACATGCATAGTCTAATAGCATCATAGGCTGTGTAAATCCTCACTTGCGAATGTGTTTATAAGGCGATATTTAACCTGATAGGATTGGCCGTGGAAAAAACCCACCCCATTTGTTACTTAGGCAGAGGCTTGAACAACATATGTTTTGAGATAAACTACATTTGTGATCCAGAGAGGGATGTGCAAACGAATGCATAATTCGTGTGAATAGGTATGGTATTTGAGGGATATACTACATTTGTCACCCAGAGAGGGATTTGCAAACGAATGCATATTTTATGTGAATTTTGGGATATGGTGTTTGAGGGGCGAAGTTAGGCAGGGTAATGGGGTTTAAAGAAGTAGGGTGGCGGTTTTTTAATGCCAAACAATATTATTCTACTGTATCTTGTGTACATTTTAAAGCCTAAAATTTGTGGTTCAAATATATTTCATTAGATTAGTTATGGAAAGGCCAAAGCATGATCAGCCTATTAGCAGCTTAGGCTTGGTGAATTCTCACTCGCAGAACTGTTTTGTCGCGCTATTAATCAGTTTGATTTAATTGGAAGTATCCAAGTGCCTTCCATTTGTGATATGTCATTTGACTTCTTGTTCTTTTGTTATAGATCCCTTTTGTGCGTCTTGATACTGGTCGATCACCAAAGTCGGAGAACCTGTTTGTTAATATGGATGAATCAAAACATCCTCTACCTCTTTCAACAATTTATCATAAGCTAACACCAGTTCAGACTTCCTCTTACACATTCCTCCAAGTAGTTTTTGGCATGCATACCCTATAAGTGTTGGGGTTCATTCCTTTGCTTAGGCCGTTCACTAATTGCATTCGAAAGAATCCGGAGTTTTGTATGAATTTTATATTGACACTCACTTGGGGTATTTTTCTTTGTTTTGGAAGGTTGCTCTGTTGGATGAGGAGAAAGTTCTTTCTATAGGAAAGAAGATTAGTGCAGTAGGTATTTGTAGCTCCGAAGATGGGGTTCCACAAATCAAATCATCACAGGACCTCCCCTGTTTCTTGTAAGAAGTTCTTAAAAGCGTCACATCCTGTTTGGTTAATGGATTAAACTAGTTATGTTGGAATAATTTTGTGCATTTTTTCTCACGTTTAGGACTGAGAAGACTAAAGACAGCTGGTGGTGGATATGGCGTTTAGTACAAAATGTTTATTTTGGGGTGGACTTATTGGTCGCTTTCAATCGAAATACTAGGCTATGCTACCATCAGGTAAATACGTGCTTAACTAAGTATTCACATGTTTGATAATTTAAGTGCTTTTGATTACAAGAAAAATGCTTTATTAGGAACTGTATAAAGAAATTCAATGAAAGACTCAAGTTCCCCTCAAATTCTGTATAAATAATCATCTGCCCTTTGAATTAGATTAAGTCTCTTCCTGAAAATAATAAACCTTACCCTCACTGTGCCATTTATGTTGTCGGAGAAAAAAAGCTAATAAAGTGTTGGTTGCTTGCATTCATGGAGCTTCATAAATTGGTTTACTTTTCCGTTTATGATAAACAATATCAATCAGTTATTTTATAAGAGACTGTCTGTCCCATAGTAACATAACTGCCATTAACATAGAGCTCATTAAATTGTACTATTCAACCTAAACAGTTCTAGTACAAATTGTCAGTAGACTATTTTTTCCCTAAATCCTTCAAACTGTGGGTGCTTCTAGGAACTGGAGAAGGTGGAGAGAATGGAGGCAGCGAAGGGAAAATGAGCGAGCTAGTCAAGCAGACCAGATGGTGGGTATTGCAAGTCTCTCATTGTCTATTCTTATTCTTAACACCTCTTTTTTTTTTTCTTGTATGTGTGGCAGAGTCAATCGTGTTGAATATTTACTCGTCAAATCTTTTCTACATCGAGATATTAAGCCAGATAATCTCCTCATGGGGATTGGAAGGCGTGCAAATCAGGTTTGTGTCTTTACTTTTTAATACTTTTGTCCATTCTCCAGAAAATGCTCAAGATAAGTTTTTTGATGCAATAACTTGACAGGAACTGCTCGGTATGCAAGCATGAATACTCACCTCGGCAAGCAGGTACAAAGAAGAGTGTACTCATCAATGAATACAGTCAGGGTTATGGATGCAGCTGAAGTTGCCGAGAACAAGCTCTCTTCTCGCTCATCCAAATCGCAACCAAAATGGATAGCCATAGGTGAGGATGCTTAAAAGAATCTAAATAGGTAATTGAGTGATTTTTCTTGGTGATGTTTGCGATCTTACTTTTTTGTGCATTTTCTTTGCATAATGAAAATTGGTTTTATGTACATCATGCCTGTCTATTTTATATGTTTCTTTTAGAGATTTGATAGTTCATGAAGTAATGTTTCTGCATTGTCCAACACTTAACTGCAGGGATGTATGGGGCTAGACTATCCAATCTACACTGCTTGGTTTTCTGACTGTAGGTCTGTTTTGCAGTTGGAAGAAAGAATATGGGTTACAATGCTAATACATCTCCATAATGCTGGAAAGAAAGATAAGATCATGTTATCTCTGTAAGTTTGTAAATAGTATCTTCTTATAATGGTTTATGTTAGAAGAATTTGTGAACTTAGGAAGTTTCTAAAGTTTCTTATGAACTGAACTTAAGAACTTAATACTTAGCAACAAAAAAAAATAAAAAAAATTGTACTTAGAAAAATTTATTTCCTTTTTCTGATATGAATTGAATGGATGTTAAATGAATTGAATGAATGATGAAACTATTGTTAAGTGTGGATGATGAATGGAAAAGTGTATGAATTTCGGCTTGTTTCCGGCAGAAAATGAACTGCCAATAATATTGACCTGGTCAAAATTGGTCGATATTGACTAGGTCAATGTTGACTGGCAGTAATTTTTTTTTGCAGTTACAAAAAAATTCGTAACGGCTTGAACCTGTTACGACTCTTGTTGTTACCAAAAATATCGTAACGGCCCTGAGCTGTTACCACGTGGCAAATTAGTAACGGCTCGAGCACATTACGTGGGCGTTATAACCAAAATTAAATAACGGCCCTATTGCCGTTACAAAAAATGTAACACCCACTTTTGCAACAAGCAAGAGCCGTTACAACCCGTTTTAGTAACGGCTCAGTTATGTTACAGATCCCAGAATTTGGTGTAGTGCGAGTGTTTTCGTGGAAAACGTGTAGCAGGTTGCTATGTGTGGCAAGTCAAAGTCAAGAGACTTTGCCATAGGAAAATAGGATGTGATGCTATTAGGCTTGCCTTGGTCGGCCGCCTAAAACTTGCCACAAGTCCGTCAGTTTGGTGGCGAACTTGAATGTCTGATATTACATCTCATGAGGAAGGGTAGCCGTTGATTATGGCCACATCTTTGTTGTGTAACAAAGTGGCGCCTGGCGTAGCGGGTTGCCTGGGACTTTCCGCAAGTTCGTCAGTTCAGTGGCGAACTTGGATGGCTGAGATTGCATCTCATGAGGAAGAGTGACCGTTGATTATGGCCACATCTTTGTTGTGTAACAAAGTAGCGCAATTGGCATAGTAGTGCCTGGTGGAGCCATGGCATAGCCGCGACATATCGGCATGCTAGTAGACGTGGCATAGCGGCATGCTAGTATCCGTGGCATATCAACATCCTAGTATCCGTGGCATGACGGCATTCCAGTGGCGTTGTGGCATGGCCATGCCTGTGGCGTTGTAGCATGGCCAAAGCTAAGGTTTGACTCCGTGGCCAAAATTAGGCCTTGGCGGCGTGGCCAAGGCTAAAGTGGCATGCTACCGCGGCAGAGTGGCATGTTGTCATGCCGATCAATATGTTGTTGTGGTAAGGCGCGTTTGGCTTGCCAGTTAGTATGGTGGCACGACAGGGTGCGTTTGGCCTTTAGTGTATGATGGCAAGTTTCGAGCGACTGGATTGGCCGAGGAAAGGGGACGGCCAAACATAAGGCGCGACTACACTTCTGGTGAAAGTGTGGCGGCTTTGGAGCGACCTGATTGGTCGATTAAAAGAGGGCCGGCCAAGCATGGGCGTGGCTACACTTCTGGTGAGAGTGTGGCGGCTTTAGAGCAAACTGATTGGTCGATGGGAATTGAGGCCGGCGAGTATGGTCCCAACCACAACTTATGTGCGCGTGGATAATTTGAGGCGACATGATTGGTCGAGAGAAATAGGCCGGTTTAGGAAGGGGCGTGGCCGATGAAAAGTGGCGCTATTTGGCCTAAGGCATGGCCACGCCTCCCTTTGCTGATGCGGCTCCCTGTTTTCTGATTCTGGGCAAGGTTTTGCACATGCTAATCCATGGCGGATTAATTACCTAGTTTTCCTAGGTTTAATTTCGACAAGCAAGGTCTGATATACTGCGCGAGGCGCAAAAAACCCTAACTTCTGCAAGTTAGTCAGGTCAATTGATTGAATTCTATGTGTTGACATAGAATTATTTTAAGTTCATGCCAGAGAGCAGCATGCTTTTTATGATTGAATACCTTATACAAAGACCTTATCCTTAATACTTGGAAATTTGTGCCATTCTGCTGCGAGTGAACACAAATCGTCATGCCATATCAACATTAAGGGTTCATCCGGAGAACATAGCATAAAAGGCATTTAGAGGTGTTGATGGTGGATTTTCATTTAAGGTTAAAATTGTAAAAGCCATAAAATTATGCGCTGACATCTTGTAAAAGATAAAGCCATTAATAAGTGTTGGATACTCCTCCACTTTACTAATTCACCTAGAATGGAGCATGTGGCAACAATCCCATTCTGTGAATTAAATACACGAAATTCATCCAGGTTGGAGCATGTAGCAACAATCCCATATACCATGTGAATTTATAGCATTATTAATTAATGCGTAAGCAGCCTTGTATTTCCTGTACTCATTATCGGTGCGGCATGACGATCGAGTCTCTGCTCTCAACAGAGCAACACGAACCTCCAAGCATTATAATGAAAGCATGTACGAAATACCCGTACAGGTTGCCACTCTCGGTGTGTTATACTAGCCCGATTGAGAACTCTCGGTGTGTTATACTAGCCCGATTGAGCATCCTGATCTGTCCGTATCGGGATCGGATATGATCTCGTTCATCCAACCTCACCAGCGTGATTGGATGGCGGATCAATTCCATAACCCCCAAGCAGGTATGGAATATTCACTGCTGAACCAACGCGGACCCCGCATGGTCGGCCTCCCCAAAATATTGGCATAGCTTGCCAAAACGTCCAAACCAGAGCGTATGGACGGAAAACCCTAAATTAGGGTTCGCGGCATATTACATGTGAACAGCCTCAACCATCCATCTTCGCAGGTATAGATGGAGGGCGTAGATGTAGATTCAAAGGGCCCAGAGCATGTCAACACAATCACTGTGGGCCCGCCTACATACCTGACCAATCGGTCAGGACCAACCATGGTTGGTCATCCCAATTCGTGCGCCCGAACAAATCATGACGCAAGGCCGTGAAACCCAAAATTAGGGTTTTGAGCATCACGAGCGTCCATCTTCTCCGGCACGAATGGAGGGTCCCAGATTAGATTAAACAGGTCCGGTCATACCAGCATGACCACCATGGGCCCGTCCATCCCCTCACCTGATCGGCCAAGGCATATCATGCCTAGCTATCCCAAAACGCGCGTCCAAACTTGCGTGGTCTCACTTCCCAAATTGCAAACTGATCTCGACCACTCAACTTCACCGGACGATTTGAGTGGCTTAGATCACGTTTTCATGGGACGATCGGAGTATAGGCGTGAACACCATCCTACCACCTACACTCCAGACCGATCGACCAAGACCGACCAAGAATTGGTTGTCTTGGAACGCGCGCCTGAAGATGGCGTGATGTGCAACTCTTGCGGCACTAGTTTTCTGTCACAAATTGATCTCGACCACTCAACTTCACCGGACGAATTGAGTGATCATACTTTCGTGAGGTAATGGGGTATGGGAGCCTGCACCGTCATGCCGTCTACACGCATGTACGATCGGCCTGGCCAAAATCATCTCCCAAGCTTGGATTCAACCAAGCTGAAGAATGATGCCTGCGCACCTCTTCAAAACCCTAATTCCATCAACGGTCGCAGATGAGTGTCTCAAAGATCATCTCGTCCGTCCAACTTCACCGGCTTGGTTATACAACCCCGGTCGGGAGTTAATTGGTCGGTGAGGCGTCATGGTGATCACCACCCGTCACTTTACCACACCATGATGCAGTACCTGCATAAAATACACATGATACTTCACAAGTATCAACTTCCTGAATAACGCAGTTATTCAATTTAGCATTACATGCTACCTTTTGTGGGTCCCACGATCCACACATTCCAGACATCAATCATGTCATAAACTGGGGGATAAATACTGGAGTATTGGTCTGGCATTTTACAGCGTGCAGCGTGAAACACGCCATCACAAGAACGTGTTAGGAAGTCATGGACGGTTAGAGATGACAGGAGAAGTGGGCAAGACTGGTCGTGTAACACCAACACACACACCTCCACTACTCCATCACTCCACTTCCTCCACTTCCCACGAGAGACGTGAATAAGGCTCAAATGACTTGTATAAATAGGTTCTCCTCCATATTTTTCAAACGGGAGAAAAAACAACACAAGTCCAGACGAGACAGAAACCAAGTGTTAATACAAAACGTATTAAAACACCCAGAGCCTGCTTGCATCAATCTTAAGCCTGCTCACCTTTCTGTTACAAGTCATAAGCAAGCCAACACCTTCACAATCTCAACACCTTCTTCGCTTCCCTCCCTAAGATCAACCCCATCTCCTTCACTTTGTGATCAAACAAGTCCGGAACGGCCATTTCTTGGTTTAGGCCGGACTTGCACTGATTGATTTCCGAATCTACAAGCACTCACCGCGCAAAGTGCATTTGTTTAGGGTTTAGATTCATTCCTCATCCACACACCCCAAATTACCAAATCCGTGCAGAATAGTTTTCACCCATAAACAATTGGCGACCACAAATGAGGTTAATCTCTCGGTTGTAAAGTCAATTTCTTCAAATCCAATTCAATTTCATCAATTTCAAAAAGGGTAGATCTTAGAATCAATTCAATCAACAATTAATTTCAAGATGGTGGAATTAAGGTCTCGGATCAAAGAATCAATTAAGATGGAGCTAGTGTGGATAACAATGCTTTGTGTCGAAGTACTGTCGTGGAGCTACCGTGGTCAATACATCTCGTGGAGCCGTCACTTTTACCATCGGCGCCCGGCAGTAGCAGAAATATTCCAAGTAAGTGTAACACCTCCCATCACTGAGCGCGAGGAGCAGCGCAAATCCCGGCATCTCCTCAAGTGTAACACCTCCGGTAGTCACCAGAGCAACAACTTTCACTCCTTCATCAGGACGAGGAGCCGGAGGGACGAGAGGAGGAACATCCCCCATTACCATTGAAGACTTGATGGAGAAGCAGGAAGTTCTTGCTAAGACTCAAACGGATATGGCCGCAACTCAGAAAGAGGTACTCACTTTCCTTAAAACTTTAACCGAACGATTGCCACAAGATTCACGGCAACCCTTGGATTCGTCAAGAGATGCATTCAATACACCCTAAGCGGCGCTTCCACTCGGACCCATATGAATGAAGAAACTCATGTTGCTCCTGAACGCCCAAGGGAGAGGGACCAGCCTTCCAACTTCATCACACGCGAGGATCTGGAACGACTTATCCAAAATCGAGGAAAAGGGACCGAACAGATGTACACCAACATCAGCCACCGTACCCTCAAGATGTACAACGAATTCCTCTTCCGAGAGGTTACACCTCTCCCCAATTCTCCCTCTACGACTGTACTGGTAATGCTCGTGAACACATCTCTCGATTCTTGGAATCCTTGGGGGAACATGAATACAATCATGTTCTACGCCTAAAAGAATTTTCAAAGTCACTTACGGGGAGGGCGTACACCTGGTACAACAACATCGCGCCTAACAGCATATCCAATTGGAGCGAGATGGTCGGTGCTTTCTACAGGAAGTATTTCTTCGTATCTGAACAAATCACCTTTTTAGATCTGGGAAGAATTCTCTAGCGGAATAACGAACATCCCAATGACTTCGTTAAAAGGTTCAGAACCCAAGCGCTATATTTTCACGAACCGAATGTCACCGAACGACAATTGGTGAAATTATGCATCAATGGGATGACACCCATATACCGCGCTCTGTTAGAGAATCTGGGCTTTCAAACGTTCTCTGAACTCCATGAAGCTGCCAAACGTTCGGCAACAAGCGCACCGACGTTTATAGAAAGAACCAAAGTTGTTCGAAGTGAAGATTCACGTGAAAGTCTAGGAAGCAGGCGCCTCACTAACAAGCAATACAACACTGGTCCATCTGTGAGTGTAGTGGGAGGAGGAGAAAAAAGGAAAGCTTCAGTGACGGAACAACAAACCAAGCGGGCATCCCCGGCACACAAGACTTCGTCTCGGAAAGGAGCGGAAAAAGCTCCTGCACAAGACACCGAAGATACAAGTTTTCATTTCCCCATGAATGAAGTGATAGAACTCTTGGAAGCGTGGATCCAAGACGATGCCGTCAAGCTGCCTCCTATCAGGCGTCCTCCAACTTAGAAAGACATGGCAGATCCCAAATACTGTTGCTACCACAGATTCGTCCATCATCCGACCAAAGATTGTAACAGGTTGAAACAAATATTCAGGGAAAAGATAGAGACAGGAGAACTCCAACTTGGAAACGAAGGTGTTCGTAGAGACCCTCTCCCTATCAGAAACTGCATGATTTCTGGGTATTCTGTTCGCAAGACTGTACAATCTATGATGGAGCACTTGTGTGAAATCTTTTAATTCTCCAAAGGGCAGCGTCAAGACATATTTACGGCCCTCAAACACGTTGTGTCATGCAGGCGTTTGTATTCAGAAGCAGTCCAAGAACCCCAGTCTTTCCTGAAGGACGCGAGCAATGGAAACTGGGGACTCCTAACTGTCACTTGTTTGAGAGACGTTGAGTTCGATAGCGCGTTGATTGATACGGATTCCGAATTTAACATCATTACTGTCAAGACCTTGAGAGCGGCAAAGATTTCAAAGCAGGAAGCTACTCGTCACCCAATTGTGGTTAAAGATTCAGAAGGAGAGCTCAGAGATGCATACGGATATATTGATCTTGAAGTCAAATTGGGTGATGCCTCGACACAAGCAAAGTTCTACATAGTCAAAGATCATCCCAACTACGATATGATCCTAGGACGCTCTTGGATGCATGACAACAAAGCAATACTAGAAGTCTGTCCTCTACCGGTTTCGATACAGAAAGAATCTCCAGCACGCCTCTCGGACACGATGACTGTCATTGCCGCACCAAAGAACTTTCCAATGTGACACAACTTCCTGGGAGAGAGCTCTGCAAAGCATACATTGAAGGTTCCGATCTCAAGTAAGTCTCATCGCGCAACCCTCTTTACAACTTACCGCCCTCCATTCTGACAAGTCCTGGGGACTGGCTCTAGCCAAAAAACCAACCTTGGCTAAGAGCTGCGAATGGGAGGCCGGTCCCTTCAAACAGTTCATCAGGAGTCTAGAAGCTGTCTCGATCAAAGACGACAAAATCAAGACCCTAATGTCTACACGCCCTAACCTGTTTGGAATTGGGGACCTAGTAACGAAGACAACCACATTCAAGGTCGGAAGCATTATGGTGAGAATGGCTACCTCACCCGATTCAGCCACCGAGAAGGAAGATGAACCATACCTGGTAGCAGATGTCATCCTAGGCGGCTACTGCAAACTCATCAACGCTGACAAACTAGAAGGCGTAACAATTCACTCACGATGGCTCAAACCCTACCGTACTTAAGACGCTGTGCTATCACTTTCCAGCATCCTACACGCTTTAAGACGCTGTGCTACTTCCTCCGGCGTATTTCCCTTTACAATTTCACATCATATTTGTAATTCCTATAGAGAATGATTGCAATACTTGCATTCATAATTAGGGTTTCAATTTTCGATTTTCAAATTAATTGAAGTGTTATTTCCACCTGAGAACCTCTTTACTCCTAAAGACACAAAGCCCATCCTAAATCAACCCACTAGAGCAGGTCAGGAAAGAAACCCTAAACAAAAAAAAAAACATCCTGAAAAGAGTTGAGGGAAAAGATGTGCGCGGGAAGGGAAGAAGCTTTGAGCCACTCACCCCAGCAAGGCCAGGAAGATCTTGCATCAGGAACACAGTTGCAGTCTTGACAAAGGGTTATATTAAAAAAAAAAACCTTTATTCAAACAATCAAATAGAAGAAAACCTTGAACTCGGCTTCCATTGAGTACAAGGGAGATATTCAAATGTACGAAATATACTTGGAAAGAGGAAAAAGAAGAAAAGAGGTTTTAGTCGCCAAGAGGGTCGCCTGCACCACCATTAAATTCTGCTTCAGCGCCATCACCTGTTGATGCTCCCCTCTTTGGATATACCTCAACTTCTGCATCAGACATCTCCACAGCAATGCACTCCATCCCAACATTCTCAGCGGGAGCATCAAAGGACACTGCAAAATTAGGAGTCGTGCCGATTGCTTTCAAATGTTCAGGTTAAATCCGTGTCGGAATCAAGAATTATCACGCCGTCTGGATCGTGTAATCACACTTATCTTCATTCGTGAGGTCGTCCATGCTCAACCCTCCGCCTCCTCAACTGCGCTGCATATCTCTCTGCCCTTGCGCTTACTAGCACTTGCAACACTTCCTCGCGCCTCTACCGCTCCTCTATGTCAATCGCAGCTGAAAGCGCACAGATGCGTCCCCTGGAAATACGCAGGTGCAAAATAGACATCCCCTGTATAGCACGGCTGACTTCACGAAGTGGAAGATCGATCTTAGCCGTTACTTCTTCGTGCGCATGGGTTTCAGGCTTGTCAACTTCGAAGCTTCTTTCTGGAGAAGCGACAGAATGATCGTCCACCGCTTCCATGATAAAATGCAAAGGAGGAGAGGTTATGAGCACAAAAAAATAAAATAAAAAAATCAATCAATCAATCGATCAGTCAATCAGGAGATCAGATAAGTACGGAGCAATACCTGGGATATAGAATAAATGGCTGCGTGAGATGATTCTTCATAACCTCGCAAGTCGACAGAATCCCAGGAGAAAAGAAGTCTTTACTTACCACCTATAAAGGATACCAATTCGGGATAGCAATCAACGATGCTTATCAAATATATATGAGGAAAGCTGTGCGTGACGAAAGGGAGTACACCTGACCCAAGGAAGGGACCAAGCTCAGATATATCCAAGGGGAACCAAAGCGACTCACCAGATCAAGTCCTACTTCCTTCACAACCTTGATCAGGACCAACCAGTTCCAGGGCAACGCCTGACGATGTCGGTCTATCCGGTAAATATATATTCACCTTAGCTTGGTCATTTCAATATACAAATTTGTCACCATCTCATGCCTACCCCACAATAGTGTAACCATTATGTGCTAGGCAGGGGACTTAATATTTATGGTGGATTTTCATTTAAGGTTAAAATTGTAAAAGCTTTAAAATTATCTTGCCGACATCTTGTAAAAGATAAAGCCATTAATAAGTTTTGGATACTCCTCCACTTTACTAATTCACCTAGAATGGAGCATGTGGCAACAATCCCATTCTGTGAATTAAATACACGAAATTCATCCAGGTTGGAGCATGTAGCAACAATTCAATATACCCTGTGAATTTATAGCATTATTAATTAATATGTAAGCAACCTTGTATTTCCTGTACTCATTATCAGTGCGGCATGACGACTGAGTGCTGCTCTCAGCAGAGCAATACGAACCTCCAAGCATTATAATGAAAGCATGTACGAAATACCCGTACAGGTTGCAACTCTCGGCGTGTTATACTAGCCCAATTGAGAACTCTCGGTATGTTATACTACCCCGATTGAGCATCCGGACTGTCCGTATCGGTCGGATATGATCTCGTTCATCCAACCTCACCAACAGTGATTGGATGGCCCGGATCAATTCCATAACCCCCAAGCGGTATGGAATATTCATCGCCGAACCAACGCGGACCCCGAATGGTCGGCCTCCCCAAAATATTGGCATAGCTTGCCAAAAACGTCCAAACAGAGCATATGGACGGAAAACCCTAAATTAGGGTTTGCGGCATATTACATGTGTCGCAAAACAGCCTCAACCATCCATCTTCGTAGGTATAGATGGAGGGCGTAGATGTGAATTCAAAGGGCCCAGAGCATGTCAACACAATCACCATGGGCCCGCCTACATACCTGGCCAATCAGTCAGGACCAACCATGGTTGTTCATCCCAATCGTGCACCCGAATGGCAGGCATGACGCACGGTCAAGAAACCCAAAATTAGGGTTTTGAGCATCACGAGCATCCATCTTCTCCGACACGAATGGAGGGTCCCAGATTAGATTAAGCAGGTCCGGTCATACCAGCATGACCACCGTGGGCCCGTCTATCCCCTCACTGATCGTCCAAGGCATATCTTGCCTGGCTATCCCAAAACGCTGCGTCCAAACTTGCGTGGTCACACTTCCCAAATTGCAAGCGATCTCGACCACTCAACTTCACCGGACGATTTGAGTGGCTTAGATCAAGTTTTCATGGGACGATCAGTATAGGCGTGAACACCAGCCTACCACCTACACTCCCAGACCCGATCGACCAAGACCGACCAAGAATTGGTTGTCTTGGAACGCGCGCCGAAGATGGCTGATGTGCGGCTCTTGCGGCACTAGTTTTCTCAAAAATTGATCTCGACCACTCAACTTCACCTGACGAATTGAGTGATCATACTTTCGTGAGGTAATGGGGTATGGGCGCTGCACCGTCATGCCGTCTACACGCATGTACGATCGGCCCGGCCAAAATCATCTCCCAAGCTTGGATTCGACCAAGGCGAAGAAAGATACTGCGCATCCTCTTCAAAACCCTAATTCCATCAACGGTCGCAGATGAGTGTCTCAAAGATCATCTCGTCCGTCCAACTTCAGACTTGGTTATACAACCACGGTCGAATTAATTGGTCGGTGAGGCGTCATGGTGATCACCACCCGTCACTTTACCACACCATGATGCGGTACCTGCATAAAATACACATGATACTTCACAAGTATCAACTTCTGAACAACTTGCTGATTATTCAATTTAGCATTACATACTACCTTTTGTGGGTCCCACGATCCACACATTCAGACATCAATCATGTCACAAACTGGGATACATCTTTGGGGTATTGGTGCTGGCGGTTTCACAGCGTGCGGCGTGCAAATACGCCATCACAAGAACGTGTTAGGAAGTCATGGACGGTTAGAGATGACGGGAGAAGTGGGCAAGGCGGGCCGTGTAACACCAACACACACCTCCACTACTCCATTACTCCACTTCCTTCACTTCCCACGAGAGACGTGAATAAGGCTCAAATGACTTGTATAAATAGGTTCTCCTCCCTATTTTCCAAACGGGAGAAAAAACAACACAAGTCCAGACGAGACAGAAACCAAGTGTTAATACAAAACGTATTCCAACACCCAGAGCTTGCTTGCATCAATCACAAGCCTGCTCACCTTTCTGTTACAAGTCATAAGCAAGCCAACACCTTCACAATCTCAATACCTTCTTCGCTTCCCTCCCTAAGATCAACCCCATCTCCTTCACTTTGTGACCAGAAACAAATGCGGAACGGCCATTTCTTGGTTTAGGTCGGACTTGCACAAATTGATTTCCGAATCTACAAGCACTCACCACGCAAAGTGCATTTGTTTAGGGTTTAGATTCATTCCTCATCCACACCCCAAATTACCAAATCCGACGGAAATAGTTTTCACCCATAAACAAGAGGAACTTATATTAAGTGAATATAGGCGAGGCACCGAAATTTACAGAACATCTGGGATGGTTGCTACATTCGCCAGTCTGGATAAATTTCATGTACGTATATTGAATGGCTCAATGTATGCCGGTGGAGAGGTTAGCACTCATGACACCGTTTCCTTACAGAGTGACGTCACATCAGATGCAAGGTTTTACGATTTCAACCCTGAGCTAAAAACCACCATCAACAATAAGATAATAAAGTAACTGCAACTAAGCTATCAAGAAACACAAGAGATTACGTGGTTCGACTTTCGTCTATGTCCACGGGGTAATGAGTAGTGATTGTATTATGTTTTGGGTGAGATTACTAGGTGTTTATGGGTGAAAACTACTCCTGCAGAATTTGGTAATTCGGGGTGTGGATGAGGAATGAATTTAAACCTTAAACAAATGCACTACGCGGTGAGTGCTTGTAGATTCGAGAGATCAATCTGTGCAAGTCCTGCCTAAACCAAGAAATGGCCGTTCCAAACTTGTTTCGGTCACAAAGTGAAGGAGATGGGGTTGATCTTAGGGAGGTAAGCGAAGAAGGTATTGAGATTGTGAAGGTGTTGGCTTGCTTATGACTTGTAGTCGAAAGGTGAGCAGGCTTGTGATTGATGCAAGCAAGCTCACGGGTGTTTGAATACGTTTTGTATTAACACTTGGTTTTCTCTCTCGCCTGGACTTGTGTTGTTGTTTGAAATAGGGCTGAGAACCTATTTATACAAGTCATTGAGCCTTATTCACGTCTCGTGGGAAGTGGAGGAAGTGGAATGATGGAGTAGTGGAGTTGTGCATTGGTGATACACGACCAGCCTTTGCCCACTTCTCCTGCTCATCTCTAACCGTCCATGACTTCCTAACACGTTCTGTGATGGCGCTGCTGCACGCCGCACGCCGTAAACCGTCGACCAATACCCCAAGATGTATCCCCAAGTTTGTGACATGATTGATGTTCTGAATGTGTGGATCGTGATCCACAAAAGATAGCATGTAATGTAATTGAATAACCGCGATTCAGAAGTCGATACTTGTGAAGTATCGTGTGTATTTTATGTGTATCGATTATGGTGTGGTAAAGTGATGGGTAATGACGCCTCACTAACCAAATAACTCCTGACCAGGGTTGTATAACCAAGCTGGTGAAGTTGGACGGATGAGATGATCTTTGAGACACTCATATGCGACCGTTAATGAATATTAGGGTTTTTGAAGAGGTGCGCAAGCATCACTCTTCAGCTTGGTCGAAACCAAGCATGTAAAGGGATTTGGAGAGGACCGACCGGGCATGTGTGTAGGCAGCATACCAGTGTGCACGTCCATACCTCACTGTCCCATGAAGGCGCGATCTAGGCCACTCAATTTGACCGGTAAAGTTGAGTTGTTGAGATCGGTTTGCGACAGAAATCCATTGCCGCAAAGGAGTTGGAAACCGCGTGACATCCCTAGTTTGGGCACGCGTTTCAAGACGACCCATCTTGGTCGGTCTTGGTCGATCATACCAACGTGTAGGTGGTAGGATGGTGTTCACACCTATACCTGACTATCCCATGAAAACGTGATCTAAGCCACTCTAATCGTCCTATGAAGTTGAGTGGTCGAGATCGGTTGCAATTTGGGAAGTGTAACCACGCAAGTTTGGGTGGACGGTTTGGGATAGCCAGGCATGGTATGCCTTGGCCGACCACGTGAAGAGATAGATGGGCCCACGGTGCTCATGCTGGTATGACCAGACCTGCTTAATCTAATCTGTGACCCTTCATTTGTGCCGGAGAAGATGGACGCTCGTGATTGCTTGAAACCCTAATTTTGGCTTTCATAGCCGCGTGACCATGCTCCCTTTGGGCGTAGGAATTTGTTGCAACCAAGCATGGTTGGTCTTGACCGATTGGTCAAGTGTGTAGGCGGCCCACGGTGATCGTGTTGACATGCTCTGGCCCTTTGAGTCTACATCTACACCTCCATCTATACCTGCGAAGATGGATGGTTGAGACATGTTTGCGACACATGTAATATGCCGCAAACCCTAATTTAGGTTTTCCGTCCATAATGCTTGGTATGAACGGTTTCTTGGCAAGCTAGGCCAATGACCGACCATGCGGGGTCGGCCGTGGGTATTCCATACCCGCTTGGGGGTGATGGAATTGATCCGGGGTCAACCAATCATGCTTATGGAGTTGGATGACTGCGATCGAGATCATATCCTGAGGACTGATATGGTCAGTCCGGATGCTCAATCGGGCTAGTATAACACACCGAGAGGGGCTCAATCGGGCTAGTATAACACACCGAGAGTCGGCCTATACGGGTATTTCGTACATGGTTTCATTATAGTGCTTGGAGGTTCGTGTTACTACTCTGTAAGAGTAACACTCAGTCGTCATGCAACACTGATAATGAGTACTGGAAATACAAGGCTGATATGAAATTCACAGGATAGGATTGTTGCTACATGCTCCAACCTGGAGGAATTTCATGTATTCACAGAATGGGATTGTTGCTACATTCTCCATTCCTGGTGAATTAAGTGAGGGAGTATCCAACACTTATAAATGACTTTATCTTTTACAAGATGTCAGCGCATGATTTTTTCTGGTTTTTTACAAATTTAACCTTGAATGAAAATCCACCATCAACACTAGGTATGCTCTCAAAAGGTATTAAACAGAACTCTTTAGAACTTGTACTCTAACTATTTAGCATTCAATAAATATAAGATCTCTCCAGATCTATCTCAGTAATTGCGTGTTCCTTATTTGGAAGTGAATCTCTGTATTTATAGCGGCTTCCCCATTAGGGAAATTTTCGCTGCCTCCAGGTTCATCGCGATATGATGTTCCTCCTTACATGTTGTACCTTCGTCGACTGCTGACCTTCCATAGTCAGACTATGCCCTCTAATCTCATTCCATGTGCTTGAAGACCATGCGCCTAGGTATATACCCGTTGCATCTAATGCTGAGCGGACGACTGGGATGTCCCTGACTTACCGACAACAACCACGTCTTTAGATTAGGGCCTGGTTCTTCAATACCACCGTTGATTATAAATCCCTCGTAATGAGATAAAGTAAGTAGAGGAGAGATCCCTTACTTTGAGGGTACCCATGCGTCGCTGGGACCACTGAGTTAACTTGTGTACGCTTGTTCAGATGGCAACACGTGTGTGGTAGTTGAATGGTATCCACAGGCACATGCACAATGGCTGACGTTGTTACCTATATCGCAACGAGGATTTCATTGTCGTCCGTCAACTCTGTTGTCATCCAGCACATCATAAATTGCTGGCTTCATTTTACCATAATGGAAAAACTCATTTACCCTATTAGAGCACGGCTCGGTTGAACCCACCAAGCGTTGGTATGTCAAGTTTGATTGTCATATTTTAGTGAATCAAAACTCATGTTAAGAGTCGCTTGATTATGTACTAGAGTTAAACTTCGTATAGGTTAGCTTGAAAGTATTAGGATATGAGACATTATAAGTATTGCGAAGACTTGAAGATGTGAAGAAGCAAGGAGCTACAACGACAACAATCATCCTTCCACTTGAGGTTAGTGATATTGGACTTGAACTGTTTCATTCCCTAACGTATCTTTCAAGTCGTGCATATTGAAAACATAACTGCGAAGCATATTTGAACTCTAGATAGACATAGTATTAAGGAATAATACGAGGTTTATTTCTTAACCATTAAACTTTGTAGATAAGACATTGCCATAATCATTTGAATGCTATTGTGATTATGTATGGGTATGAGGTGAGGATTTCATCCTAGGGAACAATGTTTACATGTGTTCTAAGGAAGTAAGTTCATAAACTTGTCTGCGAACCGAAAAGGAAATTGCCAGGTGGTATTGGTTTTGTTATTCATTGCATATCTTATGAACAACCAATATGTATGATAGAGTATAACCGCTCACAACTTGTTGTGTTCTTGGTAGAACTGTTCACAAAGACTGACTTATGTATTGGTATAACTTTTATTAGTAAAACCGATCTTAAGTAATCACCGTGGTATAATCGGATTTTGTATGTCCGACCTTGTAAGGGAAAGGGAACCGATCCTTGTAAGGGAAAGGGAACCGATCCTAGTAAGGGGTTCAAGACATCAAAGGGAACCGATCCTTGTATGGGGTGCAACAAGGTTTATAACAGAAAGGGGAACCGATCCTATGGACATGTGCAACACATATAAGTTAGATACCATATATATTTGGGGAACCGATCCTAGTACCTAGTCAACCGAACTTTTGGGAAGCTAGTGTGACTATGCACAATACCCACATGGAGGTAAAACCGAAACTTGTTTTAGTAGAACCGTAAACCCATGATTGTGATTGAATGTTGTTTTGATCAATCACATAGTTCTTGAAAGTCAGATGAACCAATTCTAAACTTGTTTGGAAGTGTGGAAAATCGGTTTCAAGGTTGTAAGTGTGAAAAAGAAATTACAAAGTTAAGATGTCGACAAACTTTGAACACGTGTTGTGAATGTTTATTTATACAATTGTTCAAAGATATTCCTTAACGGCTAAGGGAAGAGAATCCCAGGATCGAAACATAAGTAAGTTAAGAATCTTTTAATTAAGGTTATTAATTTCATTTTGTAGGGAAATTACAGAATTAGTAATGTGCATTTACTAATTATATTTTTCGAGAGATTTCGATCGTTATTTTTGGACAGAGCATTTCAGGAATTATGAAAACCGAATCTGTGCTTTTATGAATATCTTGAGAATATTTTCGGTTTTGGAAATTCCTTGGTGTCCAAACTTCCTTGTCTATAAATACACGAAGTTTTCCTTTCTAGCAAACTAATCCTTCGTAACAACAAATTTACTATTTTGTTGTTGTTACTGGTGTAGCCGCCTATTCGGAGAGGAGAGTAACCTAATTAGGATAAATCTCTTACGACCGCTCAGTTTAAAGTCTTCTTTGGGATTGAAAAGCTCTAGCGCGACCCGTTGGTGGGAAACTAGATAATTGCGGTTTATCTTTGTTTTCGATTGATTTGATTGACTAATGGTGGTTGAAATCTGATTGCACCTAGTTTGTTTATTCTTGATAATATTCTCTTCTGATATAAGATTCACTCAAACTAGTTCAGAGTTTCGACAAGTATCTTTAGATTGTTGTTAGTTCTAAAGACGATCTTGTGATAATCTTTTGTTAACAGACTCCGTTCTGTGCGTGATTGTTCACAAGAGATTCAAGTGATTGTGTGCAGGTTTTTATTGAAGATTTAGGAATATTTGAAGACAAAGAAGATATTGAAGATTTGACTTGGGTTTTATAATCTTTGGTGTGCACAATACTTGTTTCGGTAAAAGAGGATCCAATTAATAATCGGTTTATCCTTGTGGTAGATTGGATTGATTAATTGAGTAGATCGGCATCAATACGTTTCCTTGTGATTAAAGGTATTAATTGGCTTAATCTTAAACGATTACCTTTGGGTGATTGAACATAAGATAGATCTAAGGACCCGACGAAGGAGTTTATGTAAAGATAAACAGAAGAGCCTTTGTCCGACTCATATCACTTGGTTGAATAGAGTTGATACCAAACATATTTGTTGTTCTTTTACTGTTTGGAATACGAACCAAAGGAATTGTTCCAAGTACGTGACTTATTCACAAGTCGGAGGCGTGGGAATACAGACGGAACTAAGTAAACTATAAGGTTAGTTACTTGGTCTCAACTATACGAAGTTAGGTGTAATTTTGTGTAGCGGCTTAATCCTGAGAGTATTCAATTATGGACAAGGTCCCGGGGCTTTTCTGCATTTGCGGTTTCCTCGTTAACAAAATCTTGCAATGTCATTTACTTTTATTTTCCGCATTATAATTGTTTTATTATAATTAAAGTAAATCACACAAACGTTAATTCCTATTTACTTGATAAGCAATCCTATTGTGTTTGGTTAAGTCCGAACCTTTGTATCAAGTAAACATACTTCGTTGTTGTATTGTCTCGATCTCGTATCCATAGACGATCACACGAAGTGTGAACCGATTAGTTGCATTGTCTCGACTCAGTCCATAGATAATCACTTTCGGAGAGACTTATAGGTAGGAAAAGTTTTAGCTTGAGGTATATTTGTGTACCCTCTCTTTTTCATACCAAACCTGCGAAAAGAAAAAAAAGATCGCCTTAAACGTAGGCGAGACGTCGGTGAAAACCAGAAAACAAAAGAACTCAAAACTTGATTCAACTTAAATCCTATTCTTCAATTACGTTGATCAAAATCAGATGAGGAGTACAAATTAAAGATAAGTAATTGAAATTCTAATCTATTTCAGTTCTTTTGAAAGATTTTTATGATTTAATTTGGTTTTTTCGTTTTCGGTGGTTTTTGAGAAAAAATGATTTTAATACGATCTTTTTTGTTCTTTAAATGGATAAAATTTCAGCCTTATTTGTTTGGAGCTCTTCATTAAAGGGTTGAATTCCATGATATTAGTTTTCCTCCTACCGGATTCCATGGCAATGAGATCTGCTATGAGGGTTTTGCTAGATCCCCTTCTAAGGATGTTGAACATGTGTTTCAATTCAGTGATTCTAAGAGTAGACATCTGGAGGAAGTTGATCGGCACGTGTTTACCAAAGGTTGATGTTTCAGAAAAATTACGTTCATGAAAGGATTTTTAATAAAAGTTGTTTATACGAGAAGGGTAATCATTAATTGTTTTATGGAAGAAAAAGAGAATTTTGGCAGGAACAAAAGGAAAAAATATTTATTTAACAGGCACAATTAGATATTGCATGAAAAGTTTATATTTTTTCTTACAAGTGGCAATTGGCTTGGGCAATAAAGTGTTGAATTTATTTTTCTCTGTTATATGTTTGAGTTTTTGTACAGAAGAGAAACCCTTATTCTACTTGGTTTCTCTCAAAGGAGATTCATAGTTCTAATTCATGTTTTACAAAACCAAGTTCTTATAGTAGTGGGTGATCTAATAATGTCTCTAGGATTAGGTAAAGTAGTGGATTTGATGGAAGAAAAGGCCAATCTAGCAGCCAAGGAAATGTTAAGCTGCTTGAATTCTTGAGAAAGTTTGCTTCCTATATCAAAAATGGAGAATCTATGCAGCTCGTTGGTAAAGTATTTAAGGAAGTAGGCTCTTATCACAGGGCTTTCAAGCAAAAATAGGTGGAATCTCAACTGGAAATTGGAGGTAAGGGAATCAAAAGTTGATAAATATGTTTTTTCTTACTTTTGAAGATCTTTTTTTTTTCCAGATGAGTTTGCTAAAGTAGTTATGGCTGTGGTCTCTATTGAAGGTAGATTATTAACTTTTAGAGAAAAGATTGAACAAGTTAGGTTGTCTGATTTAGATTTTACAAAATGCTTGTTCTGGGCTAAGTTCACTTTCAAATATATATATGATGATAAAGTTTATTTAGCAAGAAAGGTTGCTCCTTTGGCTGGTGAAGTCTTAACTTTGATTGGGCCTCATGATGGGGAATATAAGTTTTTTATGATTATTGATTTGAACAAACCCCTGGTGAAGAAGGTTGATGTTTTGGTAACAGATTTAAGTAGTGTGAAGGATACTATTAAGATTTATTATGAAGGTCTTCCTGCAAGGACTTGCACATATTGCAATTGGATGATGCACCCTACTGGTTATGATTGTAAAAATTAAACTCCTAAGCATAAGAGACAGAATCCAGTGGTGGTGAGCACTAAAGAGGAAGCAAAGGTTTTTTTTTTAACCCTCAAGAAAAATAAAGCAAAATTTGGAAAGAAGAAGGAGCAGATTTCAAATGAGTTCAGATGTTTAATTGATAAGGAGGTCATTAATAAGGCTGATGGAAAGAGGCAGAGGATGGAGATTGATTGGGTAAGTCCAAACCCTTGCATCAAAGAAAAAGCAGTGGTCATTGAAGAACAAAAAGATGAAGAAGAAAATAAGGATGCTAGGGAAGTTAAAGATTCATATGACACTGAGGAAATTGAGAAGGAATACCAGAAGCAAAAAGAGAAGGAGAAATTCATTAGAAAGTCTTGGATAGAAGACATTATTTGCAAGGTTATTCTTGGTTGTTAGCTTAATATTGCAATTTGGGTTATGCAAAGACTGATGAAGTTGTGAACAATGTGTTACCTGAAGAATCAGGGGAGTCTAGTGGGATTAAGCAGTTGCCGATTGAGGTAATAGAGGAAGAAATAAGAGATGAATTTGTGGTCTCTGACAAGGTAAGGAAGCTAAAACTAGGGGAAGGAAGCTCAAGTGCTGGGGGCTCTGATCAGGTTAGTAAATATTTACTTAAGTTGTTTCTTTTTTTCGAATTACTGTGATCTTATAGAGCATATATCTTTTTACGATTTGTGTGTGGTTATATTGTGATTGAGTAGTTTTTTTAGTACAGAGTCTGAATTTTACGCATTGTGATTTGTATGTTTTAAAATTTAGACCATTTAAGAATCACTTTTTAAACCCTTGTTTAGTTAAAAGAAAATAATTTCGTGGAATGCTCACGGATTTAACAGTCCTAAAACTTACAATCATCTGAGATTTCTGCTTGAAAAATATACTCCTGACATTGATTTTATCTTGGAAACAAAAATGGGTCTAGAAAAAATGGAAAGTACTGCTAAGAAGCTTCAGTTTAGGTACTAGGTGATAATTCCACCAATAGGGAAATCTGGTGGTCAAATTGTGGCATGGAACAGTAGCACTTTGGCTCATTTTTTTGAAATTAAATTTAATATTATAACAGTGTCAATAAAATTTAGGGGTATACTGTGTTATGTGCCATGTATATATGGAGCTTTAAACACTGATAAAAGAAAAGAACAGTGGGAGTATATTCAGAATCTTATTGAACAGTTGCAAAATCCTTGGATGTTAGTTGGGGATTTAAACTTCATTTTAGACAGTAGTGAAAAAGAGGGTGGAAATGAGGCGTCATCTAGTGCTTCTGCCATGATTCAAATTTTTATTCAACAAATTGGTTTAATTGACTTAAAATATCAGGGTGATCCATTTACATGGTCTAGTCAGAGAGAGGGTGACGCAAACATTAGGGAAAGAATATACAAAAGTTTAGTCAATGTTAATTGGTTTGAAAGTTTCCCAGATTACACTGTTCACCATCTCACAAGAGTAGCATCTGATCATATTCCTTTGTTTATTGAGTTAGATCCGGTGAGACTGAGACATGGTAGGCTATATAAGTACTTTAGAGGCTGGAAAGAACATAAGGAGTATGATTTGCTTTTTGAAAATGCTTGAAAAAAAAACAGAGAGGTTTCGGAGAATAATATTGTTAAAACTCTTGGTAAATTGTCTGTGGATTTTAAAACATGAAATAAAAATGTGTTTAAGAATAATTTTAAGAATAAAGAGATTATAATGAAAAAGATTGATAAAGAGAATGAGAAACCAGGTCACTTAGTCTCAATTTTTTTTTAAATGATTTAGAAAATGAATTAGAAAACTGGAATAAGATATATTATACATATTGGTTAGAAAACAGTAGGGATAAGCTTTTTAAAGAACATGACAGATGCACAAGGTATTTCCATGTGGTGGCTTCGAATAGGTAAAGGTATAATTCTATCCACACTCTTAGATAAGAATCAGGGCTTTTGGTTGAGGGTAAAGATCAATTAGATCAATTGTTGAAAGATCATTTTGCTAAGATTAGTACTTCAAATGAAATCAAATAAATCGATTTTCGATACTATCATCCCTAGGGTAATCTCGGATGAAGAAAATTCTGACTTAGTGAAAATTCCAGATAGACATAAAATAACGTCTGTTCTTTTTGAGATGAATGCTTGGGGCTCTCCAGGTCATGATGGATACTTGTCAGGGTTTTTTCAGACTCACTGGAGTGCAGTTGAAGATGATGTTGTGCATTTGGTTAAAAAGTTTTTCGATAAAGGGAAATTACAGGAATCCTTAAATGAATCTTTTATATCTCTTATTCCGAAAACAGAAAATTCAATCACTCATATCGACTTCAGGCCAATAAGCTTAAGTAACGCTTTGTATAAGCTTGTATCTAAAATTCTTACAACTAGGATGAAAAGGGTTTTAGATAAGATAATTTCGCCAAATCAATCAGCTTTCATTCCAAAAAGACAAATAGTTGATAATATTGTCATAGCTCATGAAATGCGTCAATTGGATTTATCGAAAGCATTTGATAAAATGGAGTGGAATTTTGTGATTCATATTTTTCAAAAATTGTTTTTAGTCCAAAATGGTGTGATTTGATTTTCGAATGCATTTCAACAAATCAAATCGATTGTGTTGTTAAATGGAATTCCTGGTCCCGGTATTCAATTTTGTCCTACTAGGGATCTTCGACAAGGAGATCTGCTTTCTCCACACTTATTCATCACCGCGCTGGAAGGATTGTCTAGATTATTTTCTTATGATGATTCCAATAATCATTTTTCAGGTGTAAGAATAAATAAGAATTGTCCTGTTATCTCGCACCTTTTGTTCGCAGATGATTGTTTTATTTTCGGTAAGGCTGATCTGTCTAAAGTTAGAAAACTTATAAATATTCTAGATATCTTTACTAGTTCTTCTGGCCAGACAATAAATTACCACAAGTCGGGTGTTTATTTCAGCCGGAAAATGCATAACAGACATGAAAAAATAATAGCAAGAATGTTAAGAGTTCATAGGATATCTAATGATGAAAGATACTTAGGAACTCCACTATTTTTTAATAGAAGAAAAGCCTTAAATTGTGAGCCTCTGTTAAACAGAGCTTACAAATCCTTAAGTGGTTGGAAGTCAGAATGATTATCGCAAGCAGGCAGAACTGTGTTGATTAATTCAACTTTGTCTGCATTCCTCTGCTATCAGATGCAATGTTTTGAATTTCCTAAGGCTACTTTGGATGAATTTGACAAAATACAGAGGGATTTTTGGTGGGATAAAGATAATCCCAAGAAGGCTTATTATTCTAAAGCTTGGTATAAAATCAGAATACCAAAGATGTGTGGAGGAATAGGAATCATAAACCCACATAATATGAAATTAACCAAACTGGCGTGGAGGTTCATTAATAATCCTAATGATCTTTGGGTAAGAATTCTGAAAGGAAAATATTTTCCGAGAAATAATCCTTTGCATAAGAACAGAGATTATGAAATCTCTTGGATTTGACACAATATTAGCAAAGGATTAGAAATAGTAAAAGAAAAATGTATTTGGGAAGTAGGAGATGGCAGAAATATCAATATAGGGTTGGATAATTGGATACCTGGTGTTGGTCAGCTAACAGATTGACATCATGATGATTTAAAATATGTTTTTGACCTTATTGATGAAAATGGTTGTTGGGATGTTAATAGTATTGATCTTGCTTTTGCTCGAATTAAGTCTATTTACCTAAATGGTATTAGTCAGGATAAGATTAGATGGAAGGGAACAAAAAAAAGGGGAATTTTCTACAAAGTTTGCATATAGAATCTTGTCTAGTGATGTAGATAACTTCTGACTTAAAATGTGGCACATGAATGTTTTGCCTAAAACTCGTCTTTTTGTGTGGAAAATGGCTGCTGGAATTTTAAATTTTGAAAGCAAAAATGCATGAAAAAATAAATAAAGGGATCCTTTTTGTGTTTTATGTAATGGAGATAAACATGAAACCTAACATCATGTTTTTATGGAATGTAGCTTCACAAAGGCAGTTTGGTTTGGGTTAGGTATTCAGTTGTCGTTGTCTAATACTAGTACTTTGAATTGGGTTAAGTCTTGGTTTGCTTGCCCTTTAACTGAATGGAAGGATTTTTTTAGTATAATATGTTGGCAGATTTGGGAATATAGAAACTCTTTGGTTTTCCAAAATGTCAAACCAAATCCAATTGAATGCATCACTTCAATAAAAAAAGTTTATAATGATTGGGAGTTGACATTGGGAAAAAAGGACTTGCAAAATAATGTGGCAGTTAAAAAGAAAACCTTAGTTTCTAAGGATACAATGGAATATAAAGACAATGTTTTCTATGTCGATGCGGCTTTTGAAGAAACAGATGGTTCTTATGAGTTAAGAATAACTCTTTGGAAAAATAATGTTATTGCTGACATCAAAGTTTTTGCAGGTAGAACAACAAGCTCAACAGCAGCATAAGCATTAGCTGTCAAGAATGCAGTGGAATGGGCGTGGGAGCTAAATGAAAGGCATATCAAAATTAGATCAGACTGCAGGGATGTCGTAAACTTTTTGAATAGAAAGCAACTTAACTGTGATTGGAGGACAAGGAAGATTTTAATTTATGTACTTTCCCTTTTGGGTTTACTTTTTTTGGTAGTGTTGATGGTGGTTTTTTAAACGAAGGGTAAACTCGTAAACCCCTAAAAATAACCTAATGTCGCCAGTGACACATTTATTGGGACATTTAAGGCAGGTAGTCAGTATTTAATAGGGGGTATTTTTTCAAATTAGGTTACAACGAACAAAACCCTAATTCACCTCCATGCCAATGGCAAATCATGCCAAACCACATTTAGCCCGAGCTAGCTGCGCCATGCCAAACGCACTCTGCCTTGGTCCTAGCTACGCTAGTCACGTCACGCCAACCAAGCACTCTTGCTTGGCCCTAACGGCCACGCATGCCATTGGCACATGCCAACATGCTCGCTGGAAGCTTTTCCTACCAAGGCCACGGCCCTAACGGCCACGCATGCCATTGGCACATGCCAACATGCTCGCTGGAAAAGCACTCTGCCTTGGTCCTAGCTACGCTAGTCACGTCACGCCAACCAAGCACTCTTGCTTGGCCCTAACGGCCACGCATGCCATTGGCACATGCCAACATGCTCGCTGGAAGCTTTTCCTACCAAGGCCACGACCCTAACGGCCACGCATGCCATTGGCACATGCCAACATGCTCGCTGGTAGCTTTTCCTACCAAGGCCACGGCCCTAACGGCCACGCATGCCATTGGCACATGCCAACATGCTCGTTGGTAGCTTTTCCTACCAAGGCCACGGCCCTAACGGCCACGCATGCCATTGGCACATGCTAACATGCTCGCTGGAAGCTTTTCCTACCAAGGCCACGGCCCTAACGGCCACGCATGCCATTGGCACATGCCAACATGCTCGCCGGTAGCTTTCCCTACCAAGGCCACGCCCCAACGGCCACGCATGCCATTGGCACATGCCAACATGCTCGCTGGTAGCTTTTCCTACCAAGGCCACGGCCCTAACGGCCACGCATGCCATTGGCACATGCCAACATGATCGCTGGTAGCTTTTCCTACCAAGGCCACGGCCCTAACGGCCACGCATGCCATTGGCACATGCCAACATGCTCGCTGGTAGCTTTTCCCACCAAGGCCACGGCCCTAATGGCCACGCATGCCATTGGCACATGCAAACATGCTCGCTGGTAGCTTTTCCCACCAAGGCCACGGCCCTAACGGCCACGCATGTCATTGGCACATGCCAACATGCTCGCTGGTAGCTTTTCCTACCAAGGCCACGGCTCTAACGGCCACGCATGCCATTGGCACATGCCACTCGCTGGTATCCTTCATCACCTAGCCGTGGCCCTAATGCGCGCTGGTAGCCTAACTTGCAAGCCGTGCAACCTAGGCCAATTCGATCAGATACGCGCCACCGGCACACGCCAAAACACACGCCGGTAGCCTAATTTGCAAACCATGCAACCTACCACCAAGGCATTCCGCACATGCCATTGGCACATGCCACACACGCCACTAGCAGCTCTGCATTGCCACTTACACTCAACGTATAACCTACCACCAAGGCATTCCGCACATGCCATTGGCACATGCCACACACGCCACTAGCAGCCTGCATTGCCACTTACACTCAACGTACAACCTACCACCAAGGCATTCCACACATGCCAATGGCACATGCCACACGCGCCACTAGCAGCGCTACTTGCACTCAAGGTGCAACCAACACTCGAGATATCAACACAAACCGGGGATGCTTTCCGTGGTTTTGGTTTGGCGGTCACAACTTGCAGCAGTACACTACGCTCACTTTAAGAAAGCGTGAAAAGGAATAAAGCGGTCAAATAAATGAGGAAATAATGGTGAAAACGTTTTCACCCATAAACACCTTGCGCTTACCACCTCCTCCCATTATTTCACCCTTTACTCTCTTCCTTCATGAGGCCAGGTACGTTTCAATCTCGACTTGTATAAATAGGTCTTACCTATTTCCACCGGAATACATGGTCTCGGTCGGCCAGAGAAAAATACTACACTCTCGAGAAAAGGCAACTTGGCAAGCTCTCCAAAAGCTTTCATCTCTTGCAAGCTTACGAAGCTTCCACTTTCTCGATACAAGTCGAGACACTACTCTCCCCGAATCATTCTCGGTCTCAACACCTTTCTTTGCTTCCCTCCCCAAATCAACCCTTCTCCTCCACTTTGTGACCGAAGCAAGTCTGGAACGACCATTTCTTGGTTTAGGCCGGACTTGTACAGATTGATATCTCGAATCTATAAAGTGCTCACGTGCAGCACATTTGTTTAGGGTTTGAACCAGTTTCTCACTCACCTACCGAATTTACTCGAAATCGCGAAACGATTTTTACCCATAAACAGTAGATATCAAATATGTAAATAGGAATGTAAATAGCGAAGCAGATAGACTTGCTAAATGGAATCGCGTGAAAAAAAGACTTTTTTGTGGAAACAAACTCCCAACATAGTATTTTGAAAAGTAAAGTGTTAAATGGAATTGTAAAGGGAGAAAACATTATGTCGCATTATTTCTAGCTTTTAATATAAGGGTTTTGTTATCTTGTGCACCAATACACAAGATAACACCCAATCATTCCATTGGAAAAGTGCAAAAACAAATAAAAAAATATGAGACATGGTTTCCACTTGTATTGGAGAGTACAAAACTTCATTCTCCGTTAATCATGTTTGGTAAATCTATGTTAGTTTACACTCTCAAATATAACCAAATACAATGCTTTTTTTTTGGGGGGGATTTTGTGTTTCCCCCTCAAAAAAGATATCTATTTTGCATTTTTCCCTTTTTAAATCACTAATTGGTGAAACCCCCTACCCGTCATCACTACCGTTACTACCCAGTTAACTACAAACGTGCAGGACACATGTGTGATAATAAAATTGGAAAATCCAAAAAGATCATTTCCAAGACCTAAATCTCTTCCGCCTACGCTTCCTTTTGCTGCTGATGAAAGAAAAGCATAAGCTGTATTTTTTTTTGGAGAATATGCCGCAATTTTAGATTTCTATAATGATTAGGGTATGTTGTTTCATCTCAAATTCGAAGTCTAAATAGAAAAATCAGCAAACGAATTGGTGATGTTTTATTGCGGTGTTTGTGGAGCAAAATCAGTAGAAGAAGATTGGTACTACCGCCGACGGTGATGATCAACGAACGAGATTGATGAGTGTAATTGATTTCTCTTAGGATTATGAGAGATTGGTTTGGGTCGAATTATTATTTGATGTTGCGGAGAGCTGATTTCAGCAAGAAATTCGAATTTGTAGAAAACAAAACTCAAAACTTTTAGCTCGCCCCAACCAATTCATCCACAATAGCTCTTTAATTTTTTTGCTTCTTCCTTGTCTGTCTGTACAGATATGTTATTGGTTTGTTGTCGAGCTATACATCACTACTTGCTAAATCTTATTCATATCCCTCTATGATGGGAGTTGGCAGTAGAATTTGCTCAACTAATGTAATCGATGAAGTGAAAATGGAGAACTCGTTTTGGAGGGTTTTGTATGGATTTGGGGATTTGTAAAAAAGTATGTATGAATCAGGTTCTCTGAGATTGAATTGGGTTTATTTTTGGTTAAAAAGAAACGAGAAAGAATTTTATGAAAAAGTAGGATCATAATATAAGGATGTGGACGGTGGTGATCAATGGATAAGGAAGTGCTGGTTATGGAGGCGACACAAAGGGTCACTGTGGTTTTTCGTTAGGGAATTTTAGGGTTTGTCAATTTATTATTTTATATCTTACGCACACGTGTCTTGCACGTTCACAGTTAACCGGGTAATAACGGTAGCTATGACGGATAGGGGGTTTCACTAATTAGTAATTTATAAAGGGAAATGCAAAATAGATATCTTTTTCGAGGGGAAACACAAAATCCCTTTTTTTTTTTAAATCCAACCTGCTCAAATTTTAGGATTCGACAGTTCCCACTTCCCATAGTAACTGCCCTTGGTGCAAAAGATTAAGGAAAAATTTAATAATTTATAAAGACATCATCAGTGGTATGTATTATTAGTCCCTCCTTGGGGACATCGTTTATGATGGTTTTGCGCCCTTTGGAGAGGGATAAACCGACATTAAAACGTATCAAACTGCAAACCTAATAACTCCTGTTTAGACATTGGAAAATGGAATCAGACTACCAATTTAAAACAAATCTCATCTGAATCAGAAATGCATGCAGTTGGGAATCATTTAGTTTAACAACTCAAGTGCAGTGTTTTGATACTAATTAACGGTGTGTTTGGGTTATGGGTACTTCAAGAAAACCTTGCCTTAAATCCTGATAACCTTAAATGACCCTAAATTTGCCACTACGAATCAAGAATTATTCGAGGTTGGGTCATGCAGTGTGTGTCATCGAGGAAATATATTATTCGTAGTTTTATACTCCCTCGGTCCCACCATTAGATGACCTAGTTGGTTTAAGATCTTGTCCCATCATTAGTTAAGCTATTTCACTAATCAAGGGATATCTCTAAAACTATCATTTTGATTGATTATGGGTATCATAAGAAATATGTATAATTTGATATTCATATTTATACTCGTTGCGTAGGTGTTTTAAAATGATTTTCAACGGTACAAAACTTACGAAAATCTATGGTATAGTTTGAGAGATATAAATTTTACAAATTATTATCCATAAGGGTATAGTTGTAAAAAATACTAAAAAACACTCATTTCATTCATTGCCTTAAGAATTGTGTAAACTTCAACTAGGTCATCTAATAATGGGACGGAGAGAGTATATATTAATTTGTGACTTGATACAATTAATATGTGAATCTACGTCCACATGTAACATGTGTTACAGTCCTTAGTCAAAAAATAAAAAAGTAAAGCCACATATGTAAAGAACCTCATGTAGGGTGAGCATGGGCCGGTATGGACCGGTTTTTACTCCATCCGCATCCAATCCAATCCAATACATTACGGATTTCAAATTTGGCATCTGCATCCAATCCACATCCAACGGATTTGCATCCAATGGATACACGGATGGACGTATTGGATACGAATAATCCAATGGATTTGTTTTAGTTAAAATTTATAATAAAGAAAATAAAGCCAACACAAATGACTCCTCATAGAACCTACATATCCTATATATGTATAGGAAGATAAAAATGCCATGTACAATACCCCAAGTAAACACCTTAAGAATTCCTAAATGATCCATAGTATTTTTTAGAACTATATAGATGCACTTAATTTAACGGATATGGATGTCCAACGTATTTTCAAAGTCGCATCCGGGCCCGATCCGTAATCCGTTGGATTTCAAAAATTCCATCCGCATCCAACCCATTAACGAACGGTCCGGGCATCCATCCGCAAATGAACGGTTGATCCCGGTTAAATCCACGGATTACGGGCCAAATGCTCACCCCTGGTCCTCAGGGGTCATGTAGTGTGCACCATGTGAGAAACCACAACAAACAACTTCGGTTCCTGCCCAATTCAATAAAGCCCAAGTATGGGTGGGATATGAAACATTGATTTTTGGCGGCCAATACCCATAACTGGTGACTAGGAAAGCACCCCCTTAATGTGTGATGAGATAACCGTTTAAGTGGTATTGCTGTCTGAATATGAGACTTTGATTCAACAATTGTGCATGTTTCTTTCTGAACCTAATTGCAGTGGGAAATGACAAGATTTGTCATGATACAGATGATTCTGGAATGGTTTCTCAATATATGTTCAAGATACAAGATTTGTCATGACACAGATGATTCTGGAATGGTTTCTCAATATATGTTCAAGATACATAACCAAGAGATTACAACCGACTCTTATACAACATTACAACACAATAAAAGGAAACAGAATAACCGAAAATATAAGCTAATGAATACACAGAATATATGAGAATAATATCTAAGATATCAAAGATACTGTATATTTCAACAGGAAACATGGATTGCTGTATCGGCATACTGGTTATAGGTATGCCAGGTTTCGGTTAGTATTAACTGATACTTCACAATATCGACCGAGAGTATAAATCCTACCATTAGATTTAGTTAAATAGTTACCCACACCGTATAATCCAAGGGAAAATGGACATTTTTCTTTAGGAAAGGTATAACATATTCGTGGTGGGAAGTAGAACTTCACTGAACCAGTACTAAACAACCATAAATACAACAAGTCCTGAGGCAGGACCTCAGACATTATTGTCACCTAATTCCCAACAGAGAACAGATTGAATTAAGCAGGGAGCTAGTTGCATGATCTCGAGATGCTTGCACCTACAGCTGAGAACATATCAAAAGGATTTCATTAAAGCATAAGATATTGTTCATGACTGATGAATGATCTTACATTTGCCTCTTCGGGTAGATATATTCTCTGAGAAATACAGCAGTAAAATGCACTTAGCTAGGGTACTCCACTTCTTTCACTGAAAAATAATCGATAAATTTACGTATATATTTTCCAAATTGTTTCCCTTTACTTTCAAATTATCAGCAGTATTGTCAAGAAAGTTCGAGTTCGATAGATTGTTATCGTCATAAACAGATGATGCAACGTACGTAACTGGTCAGTGACCAGTATTTGAACAGACATACTTTTTTTTTTTTTGGTGCTTCTGCTAAGATGTTCCAAAACGCGGCTTCACTTAAGGTTATATTTTCTTCAACAATTCAGTTATTCTGACCCTCAAATTTTCTCTCGAGAATCATCTTATTCTTATATATCTAACTTAACTTGCTGTTTTTCAGCCAATGAGTAATACTATTAGATGTTTTACAAATTAGAATAATGATATTCGAAGATCTTACAAACCCCATTGTACATGCATGCATGTATGAGGGATCTTGCCCTTATTAGCAACACACATATATTTATATATATATATATACTAATTCGAGGTAGAGTTGAAGCTTTGTTGAACTTCCACAGCTAATTCCTCCACGCTAAGTTTGCATTCAAGGCCAATCTGTTTACAGAAGCACCAAAAAAAAAAAAAGTATGTCTGTTCAAATACGTATAGCATGCAATCGATTTAAGCTAAACGAAGAAACTGTGATCAGTTGCATATGTACCTTTATAACAAAGGAGTGTAGGACAGTGTCCTCCATGCTACTAATGTTAAGATGAAGTATCTCGAATGAGTGTTTTTCCAAGATTTCAATTAACTTAACGACTTGTCCAGGAATTCTTCTTGAAACCGTCCGGAGTATAACATTCGAACCTGATATTTTGGCTTCAACATCAGCGACCGAAGAGTTGCAAGATGCTCCAGCCAGCTGATGATCATCTTGAACGACAGTATTATTGTGCTGAATCTGCTGATCGTCATGAAACCCAGCAGTAGCAAAGGGACTACTACTGTCCGGAGGTAATGGAAGAGGAGAGATAGGAGGTTGAGTTATTAGTTGTAAAGTTGACCTCGGACTTGGTCCAGGACTAGAGCTTAAGCTCTTTCTCCGCTTCTTCGATTCTAAAGATTGTAGAATTTGGTGCAATTCCTTGACGAACTCTATTACACCCCCTATTATCGAAGCTTGATCTCCCTTTATTTGCAAACATCAGTATAAAACAGCAACAACATCATTATTCATCATCGATTAATATGAACAAAAGAATGAAAATGTATATATTATATATAGGATGGTATAGTGCATCATTCAAAAGTATTTGCGTGCTTACTCTTTTGATATAGAAGCAAGGAGTCAAGGAGCGAAGAACCTTGAGGTGTTCATTCATTAGCTTCCTTCTGTTTCTCTCAACAACTATATGAGCCATGTCGATCGACCTTGAATATGCTGCTGCTGGCTGTTCGATGATTAGCAGAAGGCTGGTTAAACAATTTTTCTGTCCTTTCGTCCAAATCGCCAGGGCTTGTTGGCCAAACTTGTAAGTGATCAACACTGGCGCCAACTCGATCATCTATTCATCTTGGATGTGTCTCTATTTATAGACAACCATGAAGCATATGCTGTAAGTAATTTATACATAGCTCTCTACGTGGGTGCATGTTGGAACATAAACTAACCATGACTACGTTCACTACTACTTGTGTATCTCATTTAATGCTTTGTGTTTCACTCTCGTGATTTTACTTATACGCATATTTACCTCCCTATCTCTCTCTCTCTCTCACATATTACATTTCACGTTTATTTTCCTTGTTTCATTACGTGAGAGTTGAAAAATACCAAGAATAGGAAGGCTCCAACCTATTCCTGGGAAGGGGAGAATGAAATGGTATTCATCCGTCCTAGTTACCCTTGCCCTCTATTTGCCGTTCAAGCATTATTGTTCACTCATTTTTTGGCCAATGCCAAATCCAAGTATGAATAATGCGTTTTTGTATTACAAATTAGAGAAAATGAGTCATTTGTCCAAAAAAATTTAAAACACGGTTCAAATGGACAAGTAAAAAAATACGGGTGAAATAGCCAAAAAAAAAATAGCAAGGATGAAACCGATTCATCCCGCTTATATTTAAAAAATAACAAGGATGAAACTTGATGATCCTCGTGAAAATAAAATAAGAAAAAATATTTGAAAATGGACGATTTAAACCTGCTACATCCCGCCTATTTTTAAATTTTTGTCCATTTAAACAATATCTTTTTAATTTTTGGCTATTTAAACAGTATCAAAACCTAAGTGTCTTTTTCACCCAGGAATTGTTGATTTTGGTCTTTTTGACCAATTTTGTGTACAAATTACAACCCTCTTCCCGGTGGATAGAGTTGGAAGTTGGGGAGCTGATTGAGGAAATCTCAACCTCTGCATCGCTTGCAATTAATGAGTAACATATGAAGAGATTGACCATCATAACTGTACTGGTGTACTTCCCATTTCCTCGAATCTTCTCTGTCTTCACTAAAGGATTTCTTTCATTCGGCTTACAGATAAAGATAGCCCATCCAATGGAATTACCAGCCTCAAAAGTGGGCTAAATAACGCACCTTAGAACAGTAAGCCCATACTTTTTCAGTCTCAATCTGTAAGAACAAGTCAAGGGGACAAGGCAGATTTTCTCATTTGCGTGGGAAAATGCAATTTTTGACACCCGGGAAATCATCGGTGATGTTTGAGCCGGTCGTCCATAGTTGAGACGTTTGTCCCGGGTTTAGCCGAGGCTCGGTTTAGGGATCTAACTAAAGCCATTTGTCTCAACTATGGATGACTAAGGCTACATTTTAGCCATTATTCACAGGCTATATCTCCATTATCTACATTAATTTCTTTCCATCCACCTAAACATACACTACTTCTATCTATTTTCTATTTTCATAAGAATTCATCCAATTTCTTCCGTATATTCATTGTTTTCAATTGTTTCAATCAAGATTTGCTTTTTCTTTATGGATTCTAATTTGAAAATCGAGGAGACGTACTGAACAAGCATGGATGCAGCAGTTGGATCAAATTTATAGGGATTCAGACGATGAAAGAATAATATCCAACCCCATGATACTTATACAGGGGAAAATATCACGAGCTCCAGAACCAAGAGCAGTATTGACAAGAAGATATACATGGAGATTCTGAGAGGAGGACATCAACATATGATGCGCGATTATTTTATCAAAGGATGTGTGTACTCTGATGAAGATTTTCAGCGTCGTTTTCGTATGCCTCAACACTTGGTTATTAGGACACTTAGTTATTAGGTTTATTGGAGAGCTTTTTCGGCTAAAAACGACATGTACGAGGACATAGTCCTGAGCAAAAGGTCACTGCAGTACTAAGGATTCTAGGTTATGGTGTGCTAGCGGATGCATGTACATCTTTATGGAAAAAACAACAACATACGGAAATCTCGGTATGTTTTGCAAAACTGTTGTCAACCATTTTGCTCCGCGTTTTCTACGGCAACCAACATAAGATCATGTCGATCGACTTGAAAATACAAAAAGAGGCCTCCAGGAATGCTAAGTACACTTGATTGTCTGCATTGGGTATGGCATGAATGTCTTTATGCTTGACAAAGCCAGTTTAAGGGTCACTAATCGAAACCAACTGTTATTATGGAAGTTGTGGCTTATTATGATTGTTGGACTTGGAATTGATTTTTTTGACTTCCCAGGTTGTAACTGCTACGACATCAATATTTTGCATAAATCGTATTTGTTTGAAGAACTGAAGTATGGAACTGCTCCAACTGTAATTTCACCATCAACGACAATAACTATAATAAGGGCTATTTTCTAGATAACATAATTTATCCAGTGTGGTCAACTTTTCTTCAAGCTTATGCTGAGATACCCCAACACGAGGAGAACAGTGATAGAAGGTATTTTTACAAGAAGCAGAAGGGGTGTAAGAAGGATGTTGAACGAGCATTTAGAATTTTAAAGAGGAGGTTTTATATAATTTGTGGACCATATCGTCCGTTTAAACCAATAGAAATGAATACCTGCATCATTTTTCATAATATGATATTCGAGGAAAACCGACGAGAAACTAGTTAAAAAACTTATGTAGATAAAGATTTGAGGAAACAAAAATTCAACCCCTTCATGGTGATCCCACAAGATAGAGATTTATATCTAAGACTAAAGGAGGATCTGACTAAGCACAATTGGGTTGAATTCGGGATAAGAAAAATTAGTTTGTTGTTAATCTATAGTTATCATTTCGATCATTTTAGCTATATTAATGTAATATAATTTGGTTTGTGTAATTTGATTTGTTTAACTAGAATTAAACAAACATTAAAATGCAAACTAAGAATTAGTTTGAATTGAAACAAAGGATTACGTTGAATTTCAAATTAAGAATTATATTGAATTTAAAACTAAATATTATGTCTGAAATTTAAAACCAATAACTAAACAAGTGTTATGGCATTATTGTTATCCTCATCTAAGTTGTCGTCCCCTTCATCCGAATCAATGTCAACTGTTGTAGGGCCTAATCGTGCATACTTTGCTTGAATTTCATCAAATTTATCTTGCTAGACTCGTAGTTGTGCAACATTCATCCTTGACGTGTCTATCCTAGGATTCATATCATGTGCGCATGAAACATATTATGTCAACCGCCTAATCACTTTTCTTCAATTCTACAACAATTTTCTTCTGCGCTACTATTTTAACAATATCAGTCCATTCTTGTTTTTCAAAAAAAAATCTTGGATGTTTAATTCCGAAGTTGATGATTGTGCGGCACATTGAGTTGCTTTTTTTTGTTTTTATTTTTTATTTTTTTTTTCTTTTTACACCGGGTCCATCATATCTTTCTCAATTTCTATTGAAATTAAGATTATAATACCATATGGGAATCCGTCATATGGATTGAGGGTTTGGGTTTGTTTTTGGTGAAGAATAAGAGACCATTGGGAAGCATTTGTAATCTCGTAAGGTGATCCTTTTGGTACTTGATATCCATTTGACATAGCAAGGTTATATCGGTTCATATTTCTAAGGATATGGAAACAAGTTTCGTGCTTGAAACTTGAAGTTCTTGTTCTTTGTCATTCCTCTCGAGTTTTTCGTTGCTGCAGTTAGAATACTTATATATTATTATTACAACAAACACAACAAGTTTTAAAAATCAATTAAACAATTTGAAATGAACTTATCAAATCGACTTTAGTATCACCGTTCGTTCTTTGATAATTCTTTTGCATCATCAAAGCTATCCAACGGTTTATGTCTTTGTTGATTATACTAAAATGACCTGACAACTCGGCAGCATCATGTTTTTGAATATTTCTAGTTTACTGATTAAAGTGCTTATTGTTATAGCACTGCTCGGCCGAACTTGCAGCGTTGCTATCTCAAGCTTGTTTTTCAAGTTTAGTTGTCAAAACTATAAGTATTGATTTCTAGTCTACTTATAGATCTGTCTCGGATTATGATATAATGTGTATTTGAGCCTAGACTTCACGGCATTCATCGATTGAAGACGAAGAACTACTAAGGGGAGCTTGTGGAACTTCATCAACAAAAGGTATGTGGAGACTTAAACTCATCTATCACTCAGAAGTCTATTCTATTTTATCTCCTATTGAGACAAAGTCGTATAGCTATATAGACTTCGTTATTATACACGTATAGCTATATAGACTTCGTTATTATACACATTTGATATTTCGAGCTGAGTATAACTCGCTTATCTATTTCTCAAAATATGTGTTGGAAAGCTTTTTGCTTTAACTATGTTCATCATTATTCTTGACGAAAGTCAAAAGATGATCTTGTGGAAATTTCCTTGTAACATTTTGCATGATTTGTGTGAGACAGTCATTTGATGTAGACTCGGAATGTTTTGTATTGATCATTCGATCACTTGAAAATTACTTATAAGCTAATAGTTTGTGTGAAACAGCTATTGTCGTCTTCTAAGGATATTTCAATGATTGAAATGGGAGTTTAGAACAAAACCCATGTCTGGATACATTACGATTTGTGTACTTGTGTGCGAACTGTTTAGACGGAATTCAGAACTGGAAAATAAGTTTGCATACCCATTCGCAAACTGATTTAACTGTTGAAGTCCGGGAATCAAGTTTGGGTACCCGTTCGCATACGGTTTCAACTGAGTTCTGTCTGGAGCCAAAGTTTGCATACCCATTTGCTAACTGTTGGTTTAAGACTAATGTTCGGAACTTAAGTTTGCGTACCCGTTTGCAAACTTATGTGGTTCAAGTTCTAAAATCGGTTATGTATGATTTCATAATCATGAACAAGTACATTCATATAATAAGGAATGCAATCTTTGCAAACCGTGGCTAAATGTTCATGAATTGATTCTCTTGAATCAAAACCGATTTTGCTTCAACTGTGTCTTGTATAATACTATGAGAATATAAACAATTGAACAACTCTATGAGTAACACAATTAGATTCATTTGATTATCATTCTTGTTTGATTGATCACCATATGTGATCTAGAAGTGTTAGATGAACAACGTTAATACAAAAGTGTTCATATGGCTAACTTCGGTTAACTATTGTTGATCCAACTGAGTATACACGTTTAGGTATGGTTACCCATATCTAAATGAAAGTATATTTCATTTGTGTGTAACAAGCCAAGACCATCTAACGGTTGAAAGATATTGGCTTAAATCTAATTAGGTTTTCATCTAACGGTGAATATTGATTACTTTGTTCCTAAACTATCAAATCCTGATTTGAAGACTATATAAGGGAGAACTCTAGCAACTGGAAAACCTAATCCCCATACCTCATGTGTGATACTAGTTGCGACTAGAGTCGATTCTCCTTTAACCTAGGTTTTTCCTAAAACCATTATAGGTTAACGACTTAAAGACTTCATTGGGATTGTGAAGCCAGACCCAACTATTTTCTCTGTAGTTGTGTGTTCTGATCTTACTTTGTTCTATCGTATTGAATACTATCTTTTCTAAGATTTGCTCGAGATTTATCTCCGATGGGTAATATATAAAAAGTAATCACAAATCTCTTCGTCTCATTCTTTGTGATTCCACAATAACTTGTTCCACTACCATAAGGTTAAGTTATTGTGAGGTGATTGATATTATTAGGTTGTTCTTTGGGAATATAAGACCGGTGTATCAATTGGTTCATGTTCACCTCAATTCATCAAAAGACAGAACAAAACTCGTAGGTATTTCTGTGGGTGACAGATTTATCTATTCAATAGACTTTTCTGTGTGAGATAGATTTGTTTATCAAGTCTTCGGCTTTGGGTCGTAGAAACTCTTAGTTGTGGGTGAGATCAGCTAAGGTAATCAAGTGCGTAGAGTTTTACTTGGATTCAGAGGCGTAAGGAACGCGACTGTACCTTGATCATTGTGAGATTGGTTAGGGCTCAACTACTTTCCAGTTCGAAGTTAATTGGCAGTAGGCTAGTGTCTGTGGCGGCTTAATACAGTGTGGTGTTCAATCTGGACTAGGTCTCGGGGTTTTTCTGCATTTGCGGTTTCCTCGTTAACAAAATATCTGTTGTTGTGTTATTTATTTTCCGCATTATATTTGTTTATTTAATTGAAATATCACAGGTTATGTGTAATTCAATCAATTAGATAATCCAACCTTTGGTTGTTGATATAAATTGATTGACACTTGAACATTGGTCTTTGGTACCGTTCAAGTTATTTCTCATACCTATCAGGCTCATAGAACTCTTTCTGTTCGATTACAGATTGTATTGAGAAATAGAGATATAACTCTGGGATATATTTCTGTGATTGAGTCTGACTGTCTAGTCGACTATATCATGGGAAAAGAGGTCAAAGCACTCGTTACTATTTTACACTCGGAAGAATGCACTTTATTCTTAATAATTTCAGTGACCCAATGTCACATATTCCAAACGTGTAAATGCCGAATTGTAGCATGTAACACCATTGCATCAACGAGCTCGCCAAAGGAGAGAATGAAGAAAACTCCACCATAAGTGACACCGTCTTTCCAAGTATCCTAAAAGTGCAAACATCCAGCCACCAGCCGCATATCAAAGGAAAAACCCCAAGCTCAACTAGGAGAAGAAACGCAGGCCTAACCATGCTCATTAAGCGTCTCATTGTTGTTGTATACTGTTTAACAAAGGAGGTAATTGCATCTGCTATATAAATGATGCCATAAAGTCTCCCCACATTCAAAGCCTCGCCTTCAACATAGCTTACCATAGCAACGATACCAAAGTAGAACAAAACCATAGAACCAATAAACATATATCCAGCGGCAAGAATAGTAGCATCAGACAGCCGCGAACAAAACATGGGAATTGCAGTTGTAGTGGAAAACCAACACACGGTATGTATAATGATCCGTCCTATTGAAAAGGGTAGAAAAATTGCTGCACCGACGATCTTCATATTGCTTGATAGGACCTGCACAAATTTAATCAAATAAAAAATGGGGCCTATTTTTTTTACTCGGTCAATAAAATTAAAAATAAACGAAAATTGTACAGGGACTAGATCAAACTAGAGCTAGTCGTGAGGCCACCACTAGTCCAACCTATTTGAAACGAAAGTATACCTCTCCAGGCCACTCTACAGAAAGAAGAAAGCCTGGCCTACCCTCATAAAATTCAAAGATATCTTCAACCAACAAACATGCTTGTTTGGCTAAAGCATCAGCAAAAAAATTAACTTCCCTATAGTTATGAACATCGCGAATATTAGTATAAAAAGTCTTCGCAATCCTCCACTTCTGAACTAGTTTCCAAGGCAACTCACCCTTCTGAAAAGCTTGAATGCAACTCATCGAATCTGAACGAATGCAAATGTTTTTAACATTCCACCTCTTTGCTAGCATCGCACCAATATAAAATTAACATCTCTAAAAGTGACACCAGCACCAGCTTGGCCTGGGTTATAGCGAGAGCCCATCACAGCAAATCATTATTTCATCAGGATTAGGAGGGAACCAACTAACCTCTTTTGGAGTAGAAAACTTGCTCGACCTATGTTGCACCCTGAAATATTCAAGATGCGAAAATCTTCTTGCGTATTATACATATGGCCCTTCATTCTAATCAAGTTATCACGAATAACTTGATAAACTCTTCCTTTAAAACCAAGTCAATGCATCTTAAAATCCTCAAAAAACACCTTGTTGCGCATCTTCCAAAGTTCTGTGACAATTGCAAGATTAGCAACTAGCCACAGATCCTTTATCATCCTACTACGACCTTTGGCAACCTTGTAAGAGGCCACCAGATCTTCATTGGGTTGCAGCTTAAAAATGTTGGCCGCCCAAGCCCAAATCCGCTTAGAAATTCTGCAATGCCAAGTGATATGGGTAATAGTTTCGCTACTCTTCCTACACATGCGACACATTGTAGGCATACTCCTACCTGTTTTCCTAATAATATTGTCTTCACTTGCACAACATTGCTTGTTCCAAATCTTCCAATATTGTACACTCAAAGTAGGATGTACAACCTGCCTAGTGAACAAAGTCGCAATAGGCAACACTTCAGCTGGCGCCTTAATAGCAGCCTTTGCAGATTTGACCTTACTATCAAGATATCAAATTTTGTAATCATCTCCACCAGAAATAAGTGGCAGATTCTCAAGGTCAACATTACAACGAATCATCAATTCCCTCAAACGAGGAGGTATGGCCCAAGCACCATCAACAATAATATCACTCACCTTCGCCGTGAAATCATTTGGCCCTTTGGAAAAAATTCCAAGCCGCTTCGCAATAGAAAAATCCCCACACCAATTATCAAAAGGTCGTCAAAAGGTACAGGATCATCATCTTGTCTTGCAGCGTCCTGTCCTCTTAATCCTCGTAAATGTCTAAAATAGTCCCTCAAAGAAGTGGCCGCTAGAAAGACAAAGAGAATGCTAGCAGGAAGTAAGAACCCATCATAACAGTACTCTATGAGTATCGCCGTTGCAAAGATATGACGACTGAGAACTAATAGTCCCTGTGCTTCTCCAAAACTTCTCACAAAAGTCAAACGCCATATCCAAAATGTGATGGGTACTATGACGAGCCAGACAGATAGTACAAATGAAAGTCGCATCAAGTACTGAACATTATGGCATCCTTTTACCGCAATTCCAAATGCAAACATCGCAACAGAAAGGCTTGACGCGTTTTCAGCATAAACAGGAGAGAAAGAAAATAAATATCTGCAAATCTGCAAAGCAGGTTAACATAGATTATATATAGAGTTAATGCATCAACATAGGAAATATGTAGACTCAAGTGTTGGAAAAACTGGGTTGCAATAGAAGATGAAAGAACACAGGAAGAGATTGTTGTACTCCAAACTTTCAAGGCTCATACGATTTCTTTTAGACAATTATTTCTACCCTCCCAATAAATTGGCGATTACAACAGGTATGTGAAATAATGCCTTCAGATACAATGAAAGCCCTACAACAAATTGAATTCAAGGTTTGTACCCCTTGATTCAATCAAGAACACATGTGAACAAAAACTTCGATGATGCTTTAGAAAAGAGAGAAAAACAGTAAAAGTTTTTCGATGTTGTTTTCAACGAGTTATGGGAGATGCCATTTATAGGGATTTTCGCATCTCGTTGGGAATAGACATCTTTTCACTTGAGTCTCTTCATCATCGACATCAATGGCGTCTCGTTGGATTTGAATATTATGGATAGTTTGTAACGGTCCAAACAGCTTACCCCAACCAAAAATTCTTTCCCCGGGCGTCCCCAGACCCCTTGATAGCACAGTTGAAAATATTCCAACATCAAGCAGTGCGCATAAGCTTTTGTTTAACAATTACGTACCTCACACTGACGAGCATTGCTGTAATCAAGCCACTGAAGAAGACAATCTTGATGTACAAATTTGATACTTCCGCTACAAGCACACGGACATTTTAGCTGGTTTTCAGAATCACCTGGATTTCTACAAATCCTACAAACATCTTCGTCTTCATCGTATTTGCAATCAGAAATACCAGCGTTATTGTTAATCTTAAAGTGTCGTCGTGATTTCATATTATTATTCGAAAACCCAAGATAATAAAGAAGAAATCCTCTTAGACGGTTTGACGAAGGTAGGGAAATGATAATGGAGGAAGGCAGTAGTTGTGAAGCAGTCCTAGCTGAAGTTTAGAGAAGGGATAATGTACTTAGAAAACTTTTCATCTGTTCACAATTTGCCGAAACTGGCATGCCATTGATTTTCCCTGCATATCAGCAGTCCTAGCTGCTAGCTGAAGTTCTCTGACACTACTTTAAAACCTCACCATTGATTCATTATTGATCAGGACACCTCATTGGTTATTACGAAGGCCCCATTTCTGTCCAGTAACCCCCAACAACCAAAAGGAAACGAATGGGCTTTAAAGGTATTATAATTATAATTGAATGTAAAAAGATTTACAAGTTCAATAAAAAGAACCAAAAGTTTTGGGGACTACTCAAAAATGGTGGGGAATTACTTTGTGATAGAAATGTCTACCCTATACTTATAAGGGGTGTCCTAAAGTGTGGAAATGGCTAACCTTTTATTTTTTTTGATACATTCCGCTGGGTGGAAATGACTAACCTACCATTCACCTATATATATAATCACCTCCTCCCATCACCACCACCTATATATATATATAACCATCTCCTCCCATCACCACCTCCGCTCACCACCACCGACCACCTCAAATCACCACCACCGCCACCTCTATATATAGCTTAATTTAAATCATTAACAAAACAAAATCAAAATCAAAATTATAACAAACCCATTACTTTTCATTTGTTTTCCGTTGAAAAAATGAAAAGTAATCATCAAAATGAGTTGAAAATGGAAGTTACAGAGAGAAGTTCGGTTAAGAATTATGTGAAAAAAATTTGTCGAACTAGCCGAACTCAACTTTAATGGAGGTTTTTGTTTTCAGAGAAAAATTCGGTTACGTCCAAAAAAGTTCCGTTACATCGAAAAAAATTGCACATTGCAATTTTTTTCTCCTAACCGAACTTTTTTCTGAAAAACCTACATATTAAGTTCAGTTACGTCGCAAATTTTTTTCCTAGACGAACTCCTAGTTCGGTTACGTCGCAGTTTTATTTTCCTAACCGAACTTTTCTCTGAAAGAAAAAACTCCATTAAAGCTGAGTTCGGCTACCTATGTTTTCAGAAATATAAGTCGAACTATACTTGCAGATGAGTTCGGCTACCTGTTCTTCAGATTTCGTAGCCGAACTTTTTCAACCAAACCAAAATTAATTTGTAAATTGTTCATTTTTAGGAATGTTTTGGCCAATTCAAGCACCGTTAACTAAATTTGAAATTTCCATGAGTACCCAAAACATCATACTCTTGTTGTGGCTCTTAAAGAAAAAGATCTTAACTTTTTTTCTTCCAAAACCCTCATTTTCATTATCACCTTCATCTTCATCTACTCCCTCTCAATAATTCCTCTTTGAGGTGGTCAGTGGTGGTGGTGGTCGGTGGTGATGGGAGTAGATGAGAGGGAGTTATATATAGAGGTGGCGGTTAAACAAAATCACCACCACCACCACCGACCACCTCAAATCACCACCACCGCCATCTAGTCCCTCTCACTAATCCCTCAATAAGCCAATTTAATCCCACTAATCATTAATTAACTCACTAATTATTACACTAATTTAATTACCAAGGACAAGTTTGGTATTAAAAAAACGTAGATAAGGGGTGACTCATTATTACTTCTAATATCCACCCAAAAAAATGGAGAGTAGTCCCTCACCATTTTTGAGTAGTCCCCAAAACACGGTTCAATAAAAACTCTAGCATTCCTCACTTTGCCAAATGCACCACATGATAGTAGCAGGCATCAAATGCCAAACAGCGGACATGGCTTTACTCTGCTGAGGTAAATGCCAAGCAGCTTGAATTGTAGTTGAAATATCCAAAGGCATAGAGAAGACCCATTCAAGTTTACCTTGAAAGCAGCTCAAACCTATTAAACAAATGCACGATGGAGAAGTAAATGTGCGCTATTCTCGGTAGAATTTAAGAATTCAGAAGATGGCACAATATTACAGAGTTTAACATGGACGGTAGAGTTAGTTTGCCCCCTTGCGAAGACATTAGTCACACTATCCGCTTCGGCTCCCGACTTTGTTCCTCATGAGGCTCATTTTGGTAGGCTAAAGACGGCAACCTGTTCAACTTATGTAGTAGTACGCTACTTGGAGCTTAGCTTGATAGGCTTCCAATTATTCGTTAATTATGTAATAATATTGATAAAATTTAAAAAAATAATAAAAAATTGAATTGTCTGAATTTATATGGAAACCAGACACTTCTGCTTATTAGCACATTACTATATGCTCTCAGTGGACCATGGGCATTAACACAAGGGAATTGAATGCTTTCTCGAGTATATCATCGTTATTCGTTGCAGAATGCACAATAGAACTTTTTTAAATTCTACTGAGACTAGCTCGTAATCTCCTAGTTTCAATTGATAGTCGGTATATTAATTAATTAATTGAAAAAAATAATTCGAGCTACAAAGAAAAGCCATGATCACTTCAGCCTGTGCTTTCTCTACGACTCACGGTGCTCCATCCATTAAATCAGTAGTCTTCGTTACTTTTATAAATGGTAGAAAATGCATTACCTGCCGCCCTAACAAGCAAAAAGAAAGTGGAAAAGTATTTAGTTTCGAAGCCTAGTTCACACTGGAATACTTGTCAACGGATGAAACACAAGCCACTAAAACACAATTAGTCAGCATAGCATAAAAGAAGAAACTTGCAAAAGTCAAGGAAAAGTTCAGTGGAGTTCATTGTCGTTGAAACTCTCTCAAGCACAACCAATCTGCTGAAATTTAAAAGTCATGTTTCAAAACTGAAGTGTCTGATAAGTTGCACTACAGATTTGGCTACAGTATCACTGGTGCACTGGGAGTCACCTGCAAAGGACTAGTAATTCCGCTACTAGGAAGGACTTCCAAGTGCTGCTGCTGTGAAGGATTCCAAGGACAACTAATTCTGCTGCGCTAGAGACTTTTGCAGCAAAACGAGTATGTGCAACCTTACTTAATAAAACCCTGACTGCTTCTAGACCACTCCTAGAGATTAAATCAGTTTGTTTGGCTTAGCAATATAGCATCCTAATTTTGTTTAGAATGTGCGTGAGATAGATGCGCCAATTACCCAAACTTGTAATGGACGCTGATGCAGATATGAGAAAGAGCTGAAGTATGAACTAAATTCCAAGTCTAGATCACTGAAGTCAAGTAAATGAATGAAAAATTCAAAAAGATTTCAAATAATTCAACGCAGTGCTAATTTTAAAATATAAATGGCAATCATTATCCAAAACATTCTGCATATTCATCCATTGAATAATATTAGCATTGTAATTATGGCAAAGAAAATGAGCTAATAAAGGTACATAATCTCTTAGTCAATAAGTCTATGAATACACAACCGAACCGATCTTAGAACTATTGAAAACTTGTTTCAAATATTTCAGCCGTCTTAGGTTTGTAGCTTTCAGTTTCTGTTGGAGTTATTAAACTATAAATAGACATCTATATCTAAGTCATTCTGCACATTCATTGATCAAACAAAACTTTCATTTTTGATTTATTTTCAGTTAGCAATGGATTCATTCAATAAGACTACTCAAATAACATCATTTCCTATTCTTCTTATTTATCTCCATTTCATATTCTTATTATTGATCTGCATCACTCAATGCCCACTAGCCTCTCAAGGATGCCATGAAGAGGAAAGAAGGGCCCTCTTAAGTTTCAAGTCTTCTTTGGAAGATCCATCAAATCGCTTGTCATCATGGCAAGAAAGCATCCAACATAAGAACTGCTGCGATTGGCATGGAATCCGATGTTCCAGTGATTCTTTTCATGTCATATCCATTGACCTTCGAAACCAAGAGCTTGAAAATTACCATTATGATCGTGATCATTTCCTTCCCCAAACTGAACCAAATACTGCACTGCGAGGTAAATTATCTCCTTCCCTTTTCAAGATTAGTCGTTTGGAGTATCTTGATCTTGGCTTCAATGATTTTCAGGAATCAGAAATCACGAATCAGTTTTCTTATCTAACAAAACTAGCTCATCTTGATCTTTCCTATTCGAACTTTTCAGACTTGATTTCCACACAATTTAGTAACCTATCGTATTTACAATACCTCGACTTATCTTGCTTTTTGTGGTCCAAGAACAGAAAATTTAATTTTACTACCACTTGCTTACAATCATTAGCTACAAAATGGGTTAGAGGGTTAGTGAATCTGAAGGTATTAAGATTGAGGGGTTTTGATCTATCTCGTTCACAAGAGAATGCTCAACCTATTTCGAGTCTTTATAATTTAACCTCACTTTCTATTCTTGACTTATCTGGTTGTGGACTTCAAGGTTCAATTCCTTATCTCCCTAAACTCAAAGAGCTTGATGTGAGTGATAATCCTAAACTTGAAATGGATCTAAACAGGTTGTTTGAATATCGTTGGACTAAACTGCAAATACTTCAGATATCATCAACTGTGGTAACCGGATTAATTCCAAGTTCAATATCAAATGCGCCGGTGTTAGTCACTCTTTCTGCCTCATCTTGTGGAATTCAAGGATCTTTACCTTCTTCAATCTACAATCTCTCTCAGTTGCAGCATCTAGACCTCTCTAACAACAACATAACAAGTTCAATACATCCTTCGATCTCCAATCTAAAAGACTTAAACTTCCTTAACTTGTCTGATAATAATTTTCAAGGACCCATACCAAATTCAGTCTGTGAGATTTTTCCTCTTCAACACCTTGATCTAAAACATAATAATATAACAGGAACCGTACCAAGATGCATCACGAAGCTCCGGAATCTTAGTGTCTTTGATGTTTCCGAAAACTCTATCAGGGGAAAAGTTTCGTTGGTCTCTTTGATAAATGAGCTAAACCTAACTACCCTGGGCCTGAGCACAAACAAATTAACCGTAGTTATAGATCGACACCTACATCCATCTAAATTTAAACTAGAGAAGTTAGGATTAGGATTATGTAATCTAAAAGGATTTATTCCTACTTTCATTTGTAACTTGACCCATTTGAAGGAACTGGATTTGTCGTATAATAACCTCACAGGAGCTATTCCATCTTGCATCTCCAAGCTTGAAAATTTCTCTTACTTAGATTTGTCTAACAACGAGCTTCGTGGTCCTCTGCCTCTTCCACCTCACGGTGTCGATCTTTTTGATTTATCAAATAATAGACTTAATGGTGAAATCTCAACAGAAACTGGAGAAAGATTATCTAAGGTTAACACAATAATTTTAAACAACAATGAGCTTTCAGGTTCACTTCCCTTTTCTATATGTTCACAAGAACCAGGAATACAGCCCAGTAAAACCGAATTTTTGGATCTTTCCTTCAACAAACTATCTGGGATTATACCTTCTAGTATAGGGTACTGCAGTTCTCTTTCTTATCTAAACTTCCATGGCAACAATCTCAATGGTACTTTTCCTGTGCCCATCCTAAAACTATCGAATTTGGTAGCTCTCAACATTGGAAATAACAACTATGAAGGTGCTATACCCACTGGTCTTGGTTTACTCAGTTCCCTTGCGATTCTTTGTTTGAGGTCAAACAACTTCAATGGGTCTATTCCTGAAGAGGTTTTCCATTTGCCTGAACTTCAAATACTAGACCTATCGCTAAACAATCTCTCAGGTCCAATTCCTAGAAGAATGGGAAGCTTGATGGTGCTAACAAGTAGACCAACAGGTAGACCTATATACAAATTCGTATTAAGCTTATCTAGTACCGTGCCATTTCAAATGGTTATCAAAGGCACCAGGAGACAATTTGAGAATCTGTACAGCTATAATTCAGGAATCGATTTATCATGTAACATTCTCAACGGGAACATTCCAGAAGAGATAGGTTTATTAATAGGACTTGTTATGCTTAACTTGTCGCATAATCTTTTCTCAAATAATATCCCAGCGAGTGTCGGAAATATGTCTGGGTTACAGTCTTTGGATTTAAGTTCCAATAGACTTTCAGGACTTATTCCACAGTCTTTGACATCAATCGACTCCCTTGGGGTTCTAAACTTATCTTACAATATGCTGAGTGGAAGCATTCCAAGAGAGAGTCACTTTGACACTCTGAGTGTGGATGGTTCAGCTTTTGCTGGGAATAATTTATTGTGTGGATTTCCGAAGGGGGGAGATTGTGAGGGTGACCAGAATAGTAGTACCGATGATACTAACCCTTCAATTGAAGTTGATGAAGACGAACAAGATGATGCAAAAGAGAAGTTGTTATTGTATGCTATTACTGCTTTGGGGTTTGCAATTGGATTTTGGGGTCTGTTCTATGTTTTGCTTCTAGAGAAAGAGAACTTGTGGTTTCCATATTGGAGATTTGTTGATTCTGTAGCAGTTAATATGGTAGAGGGTTGTATTCACAAATAAATGTAATGAAGTGTTCTTGTTTTCTAGTTGTAACTTTGCAGTATTATCGAATTGTGTATTCAACTACAGTTAGACTAAAAGCATGTGGTTTTCTGGTGACCGAGGTAAATGTAATTTAATGAATGTGTCAGAGTTTCCAGTATGAATGTCAGGTGCAAAAAGCTGGATGCTTAAATCTGTCAGGCAATAATATTTTACCATGTGCCATGTTTTTGCTGATTATAACAACTGCAAATTACTTGCTAGGAGAAAATTTAACTATCTTAGATGGCTGGTTGAGATGGGTGAGTATGAATCTTGGTGAGTTTATGCCGGACTATAGTTTGTCCTGGCCGATAAGGGTGGATATGGATCTAGTCATGATATTTTTGGAACAGTGATGTCAAAGAGCAGGATTATATATGATTTTGTTAAATAATTCAAAAAGACGTTGTTGAGAAAGTTTTCTAGCATTATTACCTAGAGCAAAATCAACAGATGATTTGAGTTCATTATCCTTTTTACCAAATTCAATTATATTAACCCATAACAACAAAATCTTAATTGATAAGAATCCTCGGAAGAAGTTTAAAATAGAGATGAAAGTTTACCTCTTGAAGCTTACTTTGAAGAAGAAGATGAAATGGCCGCTCAAATATATAAATATCTATTTCCGCTTTCAGAGTAACGCAGCCTTTGGTTTAACAAACTCTTTAATTTCTGTTAAGCATTTTACCAAACAGATAAGATTTCAGTCGAAAAGAGAAGAAATTTGATGCAAATTTTCGTACTCAAAAGCATTTTATCTCTCTACTCTTTCTGCCATTAGCATGAACAGCGGAGAAGCAATGCATCTAGCAAGGGCAAACACTTAAAAACAAATAAACAAGTATAACAAAGGAAAACGAAAACGAAAACGAAAAAAATTTAGCGGAAACTCACCAACAGCCTCTTTCAAGGACCTCAAGGGAGGTTCCTACCCAGCAGAAACCATGTCGTCAGCAGGAACGCATTTTACCCATCATCTTTTGCTGCTTTAATGACCAAGGTAGATTCTGTCCCAACAAAGACCATGTTTTCAGGAAGAAAAAAAACACATTGTTGCCCATCATCATTTGATGCTTCAACAGGTGCCTCAGCCTTAACAGTTACACCTACATCAGATAATTGTTCTTCGAGTCGTTCCTGCTGAAATATCAGTTTCCAAGTGATTAACGGCGTATCATTGTCCAACACACTGATGAGGTCCAGCACCAAACACTAGAAAATTTCTCTTAAACAACAGATCTTCTTGACGAGTTTCACAAAACCTGTCTGGGTCAAATAATTCCAGTTCAGTGAAACCTTGAAATGACGATTCAAAAACAGAAGGAAATGATTCTGTCAACTGAAAATCTTCACCGGCAATACATGGAACTAATATTGCCAGAGCTCCATATCTCATAACCTCTCTAGCAACAGCTTCCATATATTTCATTGCCCATAAATTCTCTACTGTTATAAGTGTGTCAGATTCCGGTGACCATATCTCACTCACTTCTTGGCGAACTTTCCATAAAATTTTCAGGTTCTGTTCTAATAAGGCCACAGCCATAGAAATGATGAAGTTGATGCATCTTGAGCTGCAAAAAGAAAAGCGAATAGATGTCCACCGATTTCAATATTGCTCGAATGTGGTGGCTCTTCTTTTGCATCAGACCCACTTTCTTGCATTTCTATTAGAAGCTCTTGCATCATCAATCAAACAAACTGGATCTTGCCCTGATACCAAATCTCATTTTACTTAGATCACACAATTACCAAGTGTCTTGACTAACCGAGTAACTGAAAACCGAGCTTTGTGGAATGCAAACACCGGCAAGTCAACTGGTAACTTCATCAAGCCCACATTAAAAAGATTATAATGTTTGTTGAATTCCTGACGAGACTTCTCATTCAAATACGGACCGATGTATCCAACTTGCTCATTTTGCAAAAATGTTGCCAAAAACCTTCACACATCCTTCTTGTTTGTACTCCTTAACCCTTTCGTTCAATATTTTGCAATCCAATTTCACATCCCTGCATCAACCAGTGTTTCCCCGCCACAACAACGCCTCAGTGATCAGTCAAGAGTCATTCATAAATAGCAAAATTTGTCCCTGATCTATAGAATACATGAACGCAGAGATAGATATACCTGTTATATGGGTCAACCTCAAGAGCCTTCTCAATAACCAGCTCAGCCAGATCAAATACAACCAGATTGGTATATCTTGGGCTCTTCAGTTAAGCGCCTTCCCATTCTGAGTTTCAATCTCCAGCACCTGGCAAAATAATAATATTCAGACATTATGAACAGAACAGAAAAATATATGATACGGCAGGAATCAAGAAGCTATAACAACAACTTCAGAAGCTTCAGGAGAAATGTCAAAGTTGAGACCTTTGCGCAAAGCTTTTCGGCCTCCTTGTAGGCTTTGAAGTTTTTAGCTTGCAGACTGTATTGCTAAGGTTGCAACTGAACTTCAGAGTCTTATCCTGCTTTGTCTCCTCTTCGCTGAAGGGAGAATCGTACCCGATGAATAATGACTTATATCATCAATATGAGGTTTGGAGCGGTTCTAGCACCACTTGGCTTGCCCACATTGAATGACAATAACCCTTAATATATAAAGGCCACTTCGTTGTTGTTACCTCGCATTTCAACCGTCCCTTTTCGTGTATAAGATGTCTCAACTTAATCATACTTTTTTGCTCTTTGGAAAGTTGAAAGCTTTCCAGTTTACAGCTTCAAGTAATTTGTTGATATTAATTGACGAAATATCAATGAAGCTAGTGTCCCTAAGGATCCAGAATGAATACTTGGGGCTAGTATTGTTACAGAATATTCTTGTCTCTTACCAACTAGGTGTATAAGATCATCACATGTCTTAAATAAATCATACTCTTTAACGCTTTTGGACAGCTCAAAGCATTCTAATCTGTTTCATAACTCTGCATATAACAAGAGAAAAGTCAAATCAGATTACACTCCACTTGTTGCGTACAAATTATGTTAGTTTGGATGATTAGCACTTAGCGGTTGGAGAATGAAAGCTGCCTAAATTTTTGCAGATGTAAAAATTGGTTTCGCAATATCCTCCAATGTCTACTAGCATATGGTATGCCCATTCTTGACAAGGCGTTGTAACGTTTTATACACAGACATATACGAGCAAAAAATCAAGCATGAACAGTCAAATCCAAGACCAAATAATAAACCTTGGATAGCTTCCCTTGCAGGAATGAAAAGTGACTGTAAAGGCCAACATATTTAAGTACGTACCGAAATTTGCCCAGTACTTGTTGTTCTGCAAACACCGGATATGGACGAGTCCAGTTTCAGTGGTAGCACCCCCTTAAACCTCGTCTCTAAGCCGAAACTGTAATCTCCAGTATACCGGAGGGCATTAGGTACCTCTGAAATTTCTGTGTCGCAAGTGCAAGTATTTAATGTTTAGGTTTGATTGGATTATGACAAACTTGGGGAGTGTTTTTGCCATGAGATCCAATTGAGTTGAGGAGAGGGCGTTAACTTAACAGCAGAAGATACTATAGCTAAAAGAATGAATTGTACTGCAGGACAATGACAAACATTTTATTAACCATAAACCCAAAGACAAAAAATAGTAAATACTAGAAAAACACCACAAGAATCAATTCAAAAATACACACCACATGAATCAATGGCTGCTGAAACTTCATTGATGGGGGATCCCATAACCTCCATTAGCAGCATATCTATTAGCTGCAAATAAGAAAAATGAAGACATTAAAGCAACCTTACAAAGTACTTACTATGAATCAAACAAATGTAATTGGTTTTTCACTGATTGATTTCAGTTGAACTACCAAGTTTCAGCAAAGCCCAATGCTGTAAAAATTAGACATTGCTGATTTTCAAGATGATTCATTCATACCTAGATTCAACTTTTCCGAGTTCGCACAAACCAAATATCAAAATCGGTAAATGCACCATTTTTTTTTTCTTCCTTTTGGTCTTCTGAATGTTTAGCAACAACCCAAACAACTTTAATTTATTCCCAAATTTTCTTCTAACGCCTTCCATATCTTTGTGTTTTTTCATCTTCTTTTAGATAACTTTGATTCTATCTACTTTTGCAAAGGGAAAACATGCTAGTCTCCCACTCTCTCTCGAGCTTTTCCCTTTCGTAGGGGTAGGGTTTGGCCTTACGGTTTCCCTCCCCCAATTGATTCCACCTAAACCTGTAGTTGAAGCAAAATGTTTAGCGAGTACCAAGAAGATAAGGGCAGCTGAAAACTCGCTGTTTGATAAGGTGGAAATGACAAGTTGCTGAGTTTTGATACAGTGTAGCGTTTTATGATTTGAAAGTTTTGAGTATTTCAAAATCTACTGGTCGGTAGTTAGCAATTCAACTTTGATTCTATCTACTCATTTCATCTTCGGGCTCACCAGACTGAACACCAAACAACTGTGCCAAGCATGGGTTCTGGTTAAATGTTTAATGTATTTCGAATATAATGATTTTACTTCGTATGTAAATGATATTTCTCAACTTATGGACTATATATTTTGTCAATAATGCATTTTATTTCATATTAAAATATAGGGAAATTTTTTTTGTAACCTATTTCTCTTATTTTTTTATATATGAAACCCACCATTAAAATTCTATATACGAAGAGCCCATATTTTTTTATAAGTAGGAGGTGATTACACAAATGACCTTTTAGTAAGTAAATTAATTACGTGATTTTTAATATAAAAACAATTGTAACAAATTATAATCCCTAAAACTCCACCATTAATTACGTGATCTTTTGACTTATTTAGCATGATTCTCTCCTAATATATCTCTCTAAATAACGTCAATTTGCATCTCCCCTAAAAAAAACATTCGTAAATAACTAATTTTATCCCGTCTTTCGTTTCTCCCCAAAATTTAGGGAATTTCCATTTTTCACAAGACGGTGAAATATTTCGTTTTCACACGTAAATATATTTGGTGAAAACTCTAATTTTTCGTGAAAACTTTAAATTTAAACCTTAATAAGGTAGTGTGATAGGTGAAAATTAAATTTTTTAACAAAAATTCTAGTTTCACCTACTGATTATCACAATTATCACGTTTAACAATCACTGTGAAAATCGTAGTTTTCATCTCTAGAACCTAATCAGGTCGAGGGAAAGTCACAATTGTCACCATTTTCATTTCATATATAATTACAGTACTTAAAAAAAAAAAAAGACTCTAGTAAAATAAAAGAGTTATTATTATTCTTTTGAGGTTAAAAAAAAGAAGAAAAAAACATAAGAAAACTTCATACTCAACGAGTTTAGCAAGGAAGGTGGTGTTGGAGGAGTTACTGAAATCAATCATGGCGTGTTGCATAATTCTGTTCGTTCCTGTTTCCATGCAAGTTACGACAACCAAGTATATATAGGCTTGAACATAGGACACACACATGACACGTACCGGATAGATGTCATTAATGTTATTGTCAATGCATATACGTTTATCCTCCTTAATCCTAGCCTAATTAATCTAGTAGAAACTGTAACGGATCTATAATGGGAATATGAGTAAGGTCCGAAAATAAAGCCAACAAAAGCCCATAATTACTTTCACTGTAAATTAATGTTTTTTTTTTTTTGTTAATAGTTTGTAACGGATAAAGGATAATTTATTCATGTTGAAAAATTAAAAATCCAAATCCAATCTAAAACTATTAATCTTAACCGTACATCTAAAATTTTGGGCTAGACACATATATCATCTTATTGATGGGTTTATAGAAGAGAGAGGGTTCAAACTTGGGTTCCTCAAAAATTTCCACTTAAAATATATATCTCAGCCGAATTTTGTATACCGAACTCATATCTCAAAAACGGATTATACACGTACATATGTCGTTCCGAACTACTGCCGTACCGCGAACCGTTGACCGGATTCTTGACCGAATTTTATTTTTACAAATCCGAATAATACCCATATGTTTGTCGTTCCGTACGAATGCCGTATCCCGAATTGCTAACTACTCGGTACAGAATATGTGAGAAGCCAAATACCATGCCAGCGGCCTTACTAATTTTTTTCTCCCCTACTTGGCTTTCAATGAAAATCAGAATTGAGAATACTGAATACCATTACCATGAATACGGAACAGATTAAAAGAAGATAATTTGGGCTCTCGCTGTTGATGCGATTCAGTCGATACTCGATAGAGCTCATGTGAGCTTTGATATCATTACAAATCAAATTAGGATCTACTCCTTCTGTTTTTTGAAAAGAGATATTTTCACTTTTTCATTTTAGCCTATTTTAAGGCTAAAATGAAAAAGTGGAAATATCTCTTTTCCAGAAACGGAAGGAGTAAAATGATTTAGTAGTTAAACCGTATTTTACTGAAATCATGATCGCCGGTCAACCAATCATGCCTAGCTAATTTAAACAACCCAATATAATTGTCTTTTCTTTTGGTATGCGTTGTGATGAAATGTAGAAGATTTTTGATCCAAGTCTAGCCTCTTCTAAGTAGAAAATATATTCTTTTGTATCTCTCTCTTTCAAATGAGATTCATAAATGGCCATTTGAAATGAAGATCCTTTACGGATCAACCACCTTTAAATTGAATACAATTGGCACAAAACTTTTTGCCTACTAGTAGTCTAGTACTAGCATCATTTTTTTTTTTTGCTCTATCAATTTCAAGTCGGTTTCATGGAATAAAAATCAAAACGAAAAATTAGAGCAACCATGGAACACACCAAAGTAAGGAAACCGATTTCTTCTTTCTATAGACCAAAAGACACAAGAGTTGGGATTTTCAACGACATTAACTTTGTATCCTGCCTAGAGCATGTTAGAATAGAAAAAGAACACTCGAATACAGAACAGAACAATGTTGGCGTTCTTATGTTTTTACACTAAAGGTGACCATTTCAAAAGAGAATGAGAAGCACTGATTCCTCAATTAATCACTTCCTGAACAAATTTTCTCAAATCCACAAATCTTCACCACTAAAGGAACCAAGTTTGTTCATCTAGAAGAAAAATGAGTTCTTTCCGCAATTCTACCCGACACCATAACAGATTTTTACCAAACTCATGGTGTTAACTAATTAATCAATTAATAGTGTATAAATCATTTACATATATTTATTTTTTAATGATTTTTCTTTTTTTGAAAAGAATTTATTTACATAATAGTCAAGACGGTCAATCACGATCTTATGACCCAAACTCTACTTAAAATATTTATGTAACCCAAACGCAACTCTGGTCAATTTTCTATGACCCAAAATCAAAACAACCCTTTAAGAAATTGGGCTTAGCGACAAATGGTGTGGTTTGATTTTTGAATGTTTCTCGGTTGTTAAATCAATTGTGCTTCTTAATGGGATACCAGGTGTTCAATTTAGCCCTTCTATAGGGGTCCCCGGCAAAGAGATCCATTATCTATGTGTCAGTTTATAACATCTTTGGAAGGATTGTCTAGGATTTCAAAATATGAAGAACAAAATATGGCTTTCTCGGGTATGCAGATAAATAAAAATTGTCATATTATATCTCATCTTCTATTCACTGAAGATTGATTTAATTATATTCTGTAAGCATATATTTTAGAAGTTAGACAATTGATGACAATTTTACATATTCCAGTAAATCTTCTGGACAGAATATAAACTATCACAAAGATGGAGTGTCTTTTAGTAAAAAAGTTCATATAAACACATGAAGATATAACTAAGATGATGAGAATTCAAAGAATCTCGAAATATGAAAAATACTGGGGAATGCTGTTATTTTTTAATAGAAAAAAATCTTTAAATTTTGAACATTTCTTGGGAAAGCTTATAAGACTCTACATGTGGAGGTTTGATAGAATCCAAAGGGATTTCTGGTGGATAAAAATAACCCTAAATAAGAATATTATCCAAAAGCTAAGTGTAAAGTTTGTACACCTAAATCATGTGAAGGTTTGGGTATTCGTAATCCTCATAAAATGAATATCTCCTTGCTGAGTAAATTGACGTGGAGATTATTGAATAACTCAAATGATCTCTGGGTATTGAAGGAAAATATTTCCCAAGGAACCATCAATCCTTCCCATAAAATCAGCTATTACAATGCTTGTTGGATCTGCACAAGTATTAGGAAATGTTTAGAACTCATAAAATAAAATAGTGTATGGGAGGTGGGTAAAGGAATATTCAAATCTCAAAAGATAATGTATTACCTAAGAAGGACATATTGACTTGTGTCTCTGATCTCATTGATATAGATGGTACTTGGAATGTGGGTTTGATTGATTCTGTATTTCCTAGCCTTATTTCTACTTGAATAAAGTCTATTTATATATACACACACAACCAAGATAGATTGAGGTGGTTAGGAAACAAAAATGGTGAATTTTCTACTAGATCACCATATAGAGTTCTTTCTCATGAACATCATAGCAACACTGATAAGCTCTAGAAAAAAATCTGGCATATCAAAGCATTTCCATGAATTACTTGTTTACCTGAAAAATGGCAGCTGATGTTTTATCCTTGAGAGCATAAAATGAATGCAGTGCTAAAACATGTAGAGCCTTACAGGGGGTTAGTCAATTGAGATTTCTGGAGAGGTTGAAAGAATTTTAGAGACTTGTAAAATCTCTTGTTAGTCAATAGAGAGTTCTTCAAAATCTCAAACAATCTCTGTTGTTGGATCGTGACTTTCTAAAAGTCTTCATAAATCTCTGTTATTGGATTTGGAATTTGAAATTTGAAATCAATGATTTATCTATTTGAGAGACTTGTAGAATAGAACATACCTTAAATGGCTAAAAAAAAGTCTCTCCTAACTATGTGATATTTTGAGAGACTTTGTTCGTTCTCTTTTCTTTAAGGATTAAATATTAAAAACAATAACCAAATAAGATACAATTAAATTCATAAAAATAAATAAAAAAATTGTTGTCTTCCAAAACCCATTAAGTTTACTAGAGATTTAAATCCCTTATGTTCATCTCATTTTCATTTTATTGGAATGGTTACAATTTTTGTTAGCCATGCATGGACTAATACATTTTCATTGAAATATTTCTATATTCATTTTGTAAAATAAATAAATAAATATATTGTTTGTCTCATGTGTGTAAGCTGAAATTCATATATGTTTTATTTTCCTAACATTTTTAGGGGCGACCTTAAAAGAATTAGGGGCGACTTTTTTATTCCCAACCAAGACCTTGTGTTATGGGATGTCCTAGTGGTTCGGAAAGTACCTAAAAACCCATTCACAATCGGTAGTTAAATATAGTTTTTAGCTACCGATTATTACTTTGCTCCTCTCAAATTAAATTCGGGCTACTAAAAAAATCGGTAGATAATAAACATCCCAAAACTACCGATTGTAAAATTAGAGAAACTCAAAGTTTCATATTTTTTTTTGCAAATTCGAATTTGGGGCATCTATCACAATCGATACAAAATGAACATCACTATACTACCGATTGTGAAAATTGAGAAAATTTGAAATTTCATTAGTTTTAAATAAATTGAATTGGGGGATACTACCACAATCGGTAGATAAAGAGATAGTCAAGAAACTAGCGATTGTAGAATCGGTAGATAATAAACATCACGAAACTACCGATTGTGAAAATAAAGAAATTCAAAATTCCATTGATTTTTGAAAATTTTGAATTTGGGGCTACTACCACAATCGGTAGAGAATGAACATCACGAAACTACCGATTCTGAAAATATAGAATTTCAAAATTCAATTGGTTTTTGAAAATTTTGAATCTGGGGCCACTACCACAATCGGTAGATAAAGAACATCACAAGACTACCGATTATATAATCGGTAGAGATAATAAATATCACTAAACCACCAATTGTGTAATTAGAGAAATTCAAATTTCCATTGGTTTTTGGAAATTTTGAATTTGGGGCTACTACCACAATCGGTATGTTAGAGCATAACTCGGTTGAACCCACAAAGCGTTGGTATGTCAAGTTTGGTTGCCATATTTTAGTGAATCAAAACTCATTTTAAGAGTCGCTTGATTATGTACTAGAGTCAACTTCGTATAGTTTAGATTGAAAGTATTAGGATATGAGACATTACAAGTATTGTGAAGACTTGAAGAAGTGGAGAAGTAAGAAGCTACAACGACAACATCATCCTTCCACATGAGGTTAGTGATATTTGACTTGAATTGTTTCATTCCCTAACGTATCTTTCAAGTCGTGCATATTGAAAACGAAACTGCGAAGCATGAACACTCTAGATAGACATAGTATTAAGGAATACAATATGAAGTTTATTGCTTAACCATTAAACTTTGTAGATAAGACATCGACATAATCGTTTGAATGCTATGGTGATTATGTATGGGTATGAGGTGAGGATTTCATCCTAGGAAATAATGTTTTACATGTGTTTTAAGGAAGTAAGTTCGTAAACTTATTTATTAATCGAAAAGGAAATCGCCAGGCGTTATTGGGATTCTTATTCATTGCATATCTTGTTAAACATCCAATATGTGTGACTTAGTATAACCGCTCACGACTTGCTTGTGTTCTTGGTAAAACTATTCACAAAGGCCTGACTTATGTATTGGTATGACTTTTATTAGTGAAACCAATCTTAAGTAATCACCTGAGATGGTATTATGAAATTTTCTTACTTCTTGTTGAGATTAGTATAACCGCTCACGATTTTCTTGTTGAGATTTTCCAGAGAGATTTTCGATCATTATTTTGGACAGAACATTTCCAGGAATTATGAAAACCGAATTTGGAATGTATTGAATATCTTTGAGAATATTTTCGGTTTGGAAATTCCTTGGTGTCCAAACTTCCTTGTCTATAAATACTTGAAGTTTGCATTTCTAGCAAACTAATCCTTCGTGACAAAAACTTCCTCGGTTGTGTTATTCTTTGTGTAGCCGCCTATTCGGAGAGGAAAGTAACCTAATTAGGCGAAATCTCTTACGGCCACTCAATTTAAAGTCTTCTTTGGGATTGAGAAGCTCTACGAGTACCGTTGGTGGGAAACTAGATAATTGCGGTTTATCTTTTGTTTTCGATTGATTTGATTGACTAACGGTGGTTGAACTTTGATTGCACCTAGTTTTTTTTTTTTGCTTGAGAATCTTCTCTTATGATATAAGATTCACTCAAATTAGATCGAAGTTTCGACAGGGATCTTTAGACTGTTGTTAGTGCTAAAGACGATCTTGTGATAATCCATTGTTAACAGACTCCGTTCTGTGTGTGATTGATCACAAGAGATTCAAGTTGTTGTGTGCAGGTATTTATTGAAGATCTAAGAAGATTTGAATACAAAATAGGATATTGAAGATTTCTTATTTGGGGTTCATAATATTTGGTGTGCAAAATACTTGTTTCGGTATAAGAGGATCCAACTATAATCAATTTATCCTTGTGGTAGATTGGATTGATTAGTTGTGTAGATCGGCATCAATACAATTCTTTGTGATTAAAAGTATTGATTGCAAAATCTTAACGATTACTTTGGTAATTGAGAATAAGATTGATCTAAGAACCTTATGTTAAGATAAATAGAAGAGCCTTTGTCTAACTCACATCACTTGGTTGAAGAGAGTTGATACCAAACAGATTTGTTGTTCCTTTACTGTTTGGAATACGAACCAAAGGAATTGTTCCAAGTACGTGACTTATTCATAGGAGGAGCGGGAATACAGACGGAACTAGGTGAACTATACATTTAGTTGCTTGGTCTCAACTATACGAAATTAGGTTTAATTTTGTGTAGCGGCTTAATCCTGAGAGTATTCAATTCTGGACAAGGTCCCGGGGTTTTTCTACATTTGTGGTTTCCTCGTTAACAAAATCTTGATGTGTCATTTACTTTATATGTAGTAGCAGGAAATCCCACACTACACCCCTCACTATATTTTGATTATTAGTTCATTGAAAGTTGTATAATTGAGAATGTTTATTGATTAATTTCATGAGTTGTTTACACAGGAAAAGTAGGATTACACTTAGCAAGTAAAACACTCTTGAACTTTCTCTCTCCTAATGACTTGCCCAACAATTCCAAAAAGATCTCTCCCACAACAGACTCACTCGACCCTTTATATAGGGTAATACATAGTGGATGACAGCTAAGCTATCCTTTATTTTCGGGAATGCCTCGCGAAGTGTCGCCAGTGTACAACTATTCAATCTCGCGACACTTCTTAACCCTCGCCAGATCTCACATTTTCTTTATGTCTCGCCTGTCGTTATTCTTTGCGTCGTTTATTTTAATTCTCTGCGACTCCCTCGCGGCACCGTCGTTTATTCATCTCGCGAGCCTTGTATGTTGCGATATCATGATCCTACATCTTGCCTCTTTTTCCTTGAATATTGCTTGAAGAGCGATCTTTAAGGAAAAATCCGTTGTTGTAGTAATCTTTGATTTTTTGCTGATGAGGGAACGAGCAGAAGAATACTTGTGCTTGAAAAGTACGTACTTGCCTCTATTCTTTTGCGAAGTTCCGAAACCTCTATATACAAAGTGTCATTTCTTGCCTCATGTGTTGCAGAGAATAATCAATTTCGCCATCTCTTCTCGCCTGTTAAGAAATATGCCGTATATTTGGATTCTGCTAAAATTCTTTTCGTCAAATTTCCTTGGATTTGGTAGTGACCGTTTACACATGTCTATATTTACCTCTTTAACCGGTGCATTTAATGTTTATCCGGTCATAACATTTTTCTCATCTATTTATAGGAATATCCCTGTGAAGAATTTTCCTTTTCCTTTTCATCTTCTTCATCGTCTGCAGGTGTTCTTCTTCTTCATCGTTCTGCAAGTGTTCTTCTTCTTCTTCATTTTAACTATTCTCTTCCAGTTGTTACTCTCATGGCGTCCAGGTTTGTTAATTTTGCCATATCTGACTGATTTTGTGGTTGATTAAATTTGAGACTGATTTTTCTTGTTGGAGTCACGCCGGTATGATTAACTTTGTGATTCTTTTTCTGCCATTGTTGTTTAGCAAGAACCAACCCAAAACTAAATTTATCGTGAAGGACCCTCTTCTTTCTTTGGGATCGCCATCGAAATCTACTTCGCAACAAGAATCCATCACACAACCAAAGCCCTCCTCGCGAGCAAAATCCATGGTTACAAAAAGACATCCTGCGAGTGATAAGGTATTTGAGAAATATTTATTCCTTATTAACAATACATTGTTGCCTCTGTTTCTTATTTAACGTGTCATTCGCAGGATGATAAAATTACTGGTAATACTCCCAAAAGGCTCCGCCGCTCTAAGCCTGTTACCCCCAACGTTCCATTTCCTTCATTCACACCTTCATCTCCTGTTGCGAAGTCGTCGCAAGATAATATTCCTATACCTCAACTCCTCATAGACCAAGTTCCTCACAACTGTCCTCCTACAAACGATGTTATACCACCCTCTGCTATCAATGTCCCTATTATTTCTCCACTCACTTCTCTCCCTGAAACTTCCTCTTCTCATGAGGTTCCTTTGACAAAGAATGACTCATCTTTTTTGGTAGAGCAAATTCCTCTAACGGCGGAAAATTTGGAGGGTATAGATGTGGCCTTTAAAGTTCTTTCAGATCTCGTGAATGATGCCAAAAGGACTTCTGCTGATCCTATTAAATCCAACATCTGCGAGGTTTTAAGTAAGCACCTTGGTTCTGATAAGATCTCGCAAGCATCTTTGGTTCAAGAAATTAGTAAGCTGAAGGATGATCTCCAAGTTGTGACCGCGAAGTGCAATAACCTTCATAAGAAGAATGAAGAATTAAAAGGTATGCCCTCGCCACCTTTTTTTTTTTTTTTTTTTTTTTTTTACAACTCAAACCCTTGCTCGTCTTCAAAGTATTAAACCAGAAACGAATAATGGAGATATATCAGACGGAGTCTATTGTTGAAGAAATTCGAGTTGAAAGAGATTCTTGGATGGAGCAGTATAATCTCTTAGATAATCTTCATACCTATGCAGCTGATCAAATAAATAACTTGTCTAAAGAGAACTTTGATTATTCGCAAAAGCAAGACTCATTAAGCAATGACTTATCTCGCCTCTCTTATGCTTTGACTAAAACTAATTTGGAGTTGGAAACTTTATCAGATGAGAATCGAACCCTTTCTCAAGAGAAACGTTCTTTGTTGAATAAGATGGCGAGCTACTCGCAGCAGTATAACGCTTGTCAAAAGGTATGCGAAGAACACGAACAAGCGAAGCATACTTTGAAAAACCAACTTGAAGAAATTACTGCCGAGAGAGATAAACTTATTCAAGGTAGAATAACTTTGAGTGTAAAAGCGAAGCAATTCCAAGAACAATGTGTCAAATTAGAAAAATCCAACTCTACTTTGGCGACCGAAAATTCCATACTTGTTTCCAATGAAAAGAATTTGCGATCTCGATTGAAAGGCTTAGTTGGAGATTCATTTGATGATGTCATGGACCGTTTGGGGAATAACTTCGCAGCTTTAATTCAACATCTTACTTCTCAAAAGGAAGGTAGTCAAATTATTTGACTATCTTAATTTATGCATTTATCCCACGAATGATTTATTACCCTGAAAATGCTAAGAATTTTCTCTGATCTTGTGTATTTGTTATGCAGACTCTGAGAGGAAGCTTCGTTCCACTATCTCTACCCTCAGGTCTGATTATTCTAAAATTCGCAAGGAAAACGGATTACTCTCCGCGCATCTTGCTCGTTCTCGCGACCGTGCAGAGCGAAGATTTGATTATATGTCCGATTGTAAGGACATTGATAGTAAGAATCGTCAAAAGGCATTGCTTCGCCAATTCCATCTTAAAGCAGAAGTTCTTGTGAATAATATTTTGCTGTCGAAGTCTCTTGATCCTATTCACGTCGATCCCTTAGAAGTAAGTGATGATGAAGTTCCTAATGCTCCAGATAGTGATTATGAATATGAAAGTAATGAAGATCTCCCTGATAAGGAAGTTATTGATGAAGATCCAAATAGAAAGACTTCTGATGAAAATCCAGTAACTGGCGAGAACGAAGGTGATGAGCGCATTTCTGATGAAAATCCCCCAACTGAAGGAGGCGAAGCTGATAAAGGCGCAGAAAAGTCTCAACCATCTTCTGTATTTGATAATGCTGATGTAGAAAATTAAACTCTCTTTGTAATTTGTCGGAATTCCTTTTTGTGTGAATGACTTAACTCCTTGGTTAATTAATCCCCATATTTCTTCCTTCCTCTTTTAATTAAGACAATCTCGCGAGCATGTTCGCTCATTGAATTTTTTATTAAGTAATTCCATCCCAATTAGGGACTTGATTTTAATTCTTCTTTCTGCGACAAAGTCGCAGGACACCTTTACATCTTTATGCATAGGCCCATTGACCTTCCCTTATCTTCATAAAGATATTTTATCTCCTCAAAGTATGTAAGAAGTATGAAGTATCCTTTGAGAAAACAAAGAGCATAATCTCTTCATTGCTTTATGTTGAATTTTATCATTGCGACGAGGTCGCAAGTATCTCCATGAAAGGAGTAACCTACTTTTCTCGCCTTATCATTTCGATAGTCTTTGTTTTATCTCTTCTTATGGCGACAAGGTCGCAGGCCGCCCTTACATTTTCAAGCAAGGACCCATTGACCACGCCTTATCATCTTTGTGTGGTCTTCCGAGTCAGACCTCCCTAATTAGAGGTCCTCCCCTGCCACCTTTCTTCACGACAAAATCGCAGGACGTCCTTACACTTGCATGTAAAGACCCATTGATCTTGTCTTATCATTTTCCAAGTATTTTTGCCTCTGCAGATGTTTTAGTTGCGACAATATGACAGGCCTAAATATCCTTGCGAACATAAAGCCCCATGACATTGCCGTGCTGTGCGACGAAATCGCAGACGTCCGTACACTTTCATGTAAAGACCCATTGATCTCGCCTTACCCTCGCGTTAGTATTATTGCCTCTGCAGATCATTGCACAAATATGACAAGCCTAAGTCTCCTTGCGAAAACTAAGCCTCATGACATTTGCGTCTGTTTTGGCACCCCCCCTAATGGAGAGCACCGCCCTTATCATCTCCCCGGTTGCCCCTTCAAGGAGGCGAAACATCGGCCATACAAGACTAGCTCCTCCCATCCTGTCTTAACAACAACCAGTTGTTTTCGCAGCCTCTTATCCCTTATACCTATATGGTTTATGGTTACGAGACCGCACCCTAAGTGGAGTTTTCTTCGGGCGAGTGCAACGCATGCCAAGACTTGCCAAGAATGGCCAGGTAGGTTCATCCATCCCGGCACTCGCTCAACCGTGTACCTCGGCGCCTTGTGCATACACCGACTCCTAAGAAGAGACCCTCGGTCGCCCAACCAGTATAACCTACATATATAGTTGGGAATCCAAGGTACCTCTTCCGGATAGGCTTTCATGGGCCCCAAATTTTCATGGTTCGAGGCTTCGGGAGCGGTGTAACCTTCCCCCGAACCACGGCGAGAGATACCCCTTATATGACGCACTTTAGGTCTTACATTTGCCTCTTACGAAATGTTATTCGCGAACTAGGGTGTACGCCATAAAGGTTCGTCCCATTCATTTCGCATTTATATTTGTTAAATCATTCAATCATTCATGTTTCTTTATTTGTCGATATTTGTTTGCGAAGCATTCGCATTGATTCTGCTTTCACTTGTTGTATTTCGCTTTTCTTTCTTAGTCATATTCTCATTTTACTCTTGGTCATGCGAGATTCTCGCACATCATTACTTCAATTTGTTACTTTGCATCCTGCTGTTATTGATTATTCACTTCTTATGCCTTTTGTTCTGCATATCTTTTGCTTCTTCATTGTTATAATGTTGGTCTGCCTCTAAGTAATCACCTCGCGGGGTATGTTCAGCCCTCACTTCTATAGCATCTACCATCAATTTTTCCTTTCTCTGCTCATCTCTCACATGTTGTTTCCAACCCTTTCTTTTGGCACTTCTTTCTTCGCAGTTTTCTATATCAACCTCATGGCACTGTTGCGACTCCTTCCAATCTCCCTGTATGATGCCAATGCCGTTTGGATGTGGGAATTTAATACATTGATGATATGTTGACGCGACTCCTAAAATTTCATGGAGCCACGGCCTCCCAATCAACGCATTGTATGGAGATTCCACATCAACCACACAGAATAAAATATCAGTGGATAATCCTTGTAGAGGTATTCTCATGTGAACCTCTCCTTTTGGTTTATTTGCAGTGCCATTAAAGCCATATATCTTGTATGTCGAGGGAATTAAATCCTCATCTTTTCCGCCCATCGTCTTGTAAGTATGGTAGAAGAGGATATTCACCGAACTTCCGGTGTCGATTAGAATTCGGTTGATCGCCCAACAAGCTTCTGCCTCATCATCTTCTCCATCGACTGGTTTCGGGTTAATCTCTAGTTTCACAACCAACGGGCTATCATGTGTTTCTCTTCCTTTTGGTACTTCATCTCATGGAGAAAGAAATAGTCTTCAACTCGCCACTTTTCTAATCTGCGTCGTTCTCGCCGCACTCATTATTTCTTTATCATTAGCGTCTCTCGCAAAGACTCTACTGAGTACGTTGTCATGGAAATCTTCGATGGTGCGATAGGAGTGGACAATAGAGTTGCAGTTCAAATTCTTGGCTTTTGTTCCTACTTCTATCACAAATGTTTCTTTTCCTTTCACTGACACTGTTCGTGCATCTCTCGGTGGTGGTGGTAATGTCTCGACCTGCTTTCTTCTCCCTTTAGAAAGTGATTCACTTACCCCGATCAATCATCCCGAGAATAATTCTCTTTATGTTTCTACAATCATTTGTTTGATGCCCATGGAAGCGATGGTAAGAACAAAACTCATGACTTCTATCGCCCGGTGGTGGTTCCATTCCAACATTCCAAGGTGCTTGGTACATTTTCCATCACAAGTATAGCTTCCCGGATCTTTTCAACGCTAGCATTCAAGTGGAGGCATCTTAATCTGTTCCCATCTGTTCTATGACTTCTCTCGCCCTCCACGGTAATTTTGTCTTCGTCCACCATAAGTTTCTTGCGCATGATCTAGCCTCTCGAATCTTATTATTGTCATTACGGTTGTAGTAGTTCCTTTCACGTTCAAACTCTTCTTGATCGCGGCTTCCCATGGCTACTATCTTCTCGCTCGTCCTCATCGCCTCTCCTTGCTCGCTTGTCCTTGCGAAGTGCTCGCCACTGTATTTATGAATTGAGGTAACAAACTTGCGTTCGCGTTGGAGCTCGTGTTCGCGATCGGATAAGAATTCATTTCATTTTGTCTTTCTTCCAAGGCAATATATTCTTCCCGTAATTCTCAGCTTCGCCATCGTGATTGTATTTTTGATTCTAAAAATTTGAATGTATAACAAGTTAGTCGCAAAGAGAGCATTCACAAATGAGAGTATGAGATATCTCTCCTCAACCCGTCCTGCCATTTCGCTGCACATGGTCCTCCATCTTACTGTCAACTGTCTTAAGCTCTCGCCAATCCTTTGTTTCAACCCGAATACATCTTCAATACCTGGTCGCGAAGAGTTGTTACTTATGTATGCTCCCAGAAATGTGGCTTGTAAATGATTGAATGATGTGATTGTGTTCCTCGGCAGACCTTCAAACCATTTTAGTGCTTCTCCTATTAAGCTTGACGCGAAATATTTGCACAATATGGCATCATGATTCTCCCATTGTAACATACATCTCATGTAAGCCTTAATATGTTGTATCGCACAAGTTGTTCCATCAAAGATGTTGGTTAACGCAGGTAGATTGCATTTAGGAGGTATTCCTCCCATCTGTACTTCTAGCGTGAAGGGATTCTTCGCGGCTTCGCGATGGCTTCGTCCAGTTGTCTTCTTCCTCCTTCCCTTCTATTATTCAAGAATCCTCTCATTTCAAATTAGTTCTCTTAAGATTTGTTCATTTGCCTCGAACTTGTTTCTACCGGTCTTTTTAGCTCGCTTCTCTCCTTCTTCGCTCGTGCCTATCTTGACCTTCCTGCTCATTATTTTCTCCTCTTCTCTCTTCGCGACGCTCTTCTTCGTCTCTTTCGTTAATTCGCACGCCATTATGTCGGTTGTTCTCTCTTCTTGGTTGCCTCTCAGCTCTCATCATCTGCACCCTATCATATTGTTCGTTAATATTTCTATTGGTACGGTTTTGTTCCCTCCTTCTCTCGCGGTTGTCATGGTTATTCTGCCGGATTGCTTCTTCCATCTCTTGATTTTCCATTTCTTCTCTTATTCTTTCTCTTTCGCGAGCTAGTCGCGCTTGTTCAATGTAGTGTCTCTCAATGTCATCTTCGATCTCTCGGTTTCTTCTCAATTCTTCTCTCCCATGCAAGATTATTCTTCCTTCAGCAGCTGAGTCATTTGTCCCTTGGAGTTGCATGTTTTCTTGATTTTCCCTATTTCGCTCATTTTGAAGATTTTCAGGCTGAGGAATATAACGATCTTCTATTTCCCCTCTTCTCTCGCCATGCTCTGCGTTTGGATCTTGTGTTTCTTCCTCGATATTTTCTCGTTGGTAAAACTCTCCTTCTTTCTTCTCTCTCGTTCGATCTAGAACTTGATCTCACGCTACTTCTAGATCTCCTACTTTGCAATCTCATATTTTCCATCCTCAATTCATGATTTTGTCTTGTCAAGTTTGCTCGCTCCTCTCGCTTCTAATCGTCTCTCTTCGTGCATTGTTTGTCTCAATCTTTCTAATGCCGCCAATTCTTCATTTCCCGGGTTCGTTTCTCCATTCATCCCTTGCTCTCCTTGTCCATTGTTCACCAACCGCTCGTTCTCCTTCTCTCTCGTCTTCGAATCGATCTCCAAGTATGTACACTTACTCTATCATAATCCACACCGCGTTTGCTACTGGGGAGATTGGTGGTTGATTTTGATCTTCTCTGTCATTTCTCATATTCATCCTTGACGATTCTCCCTGTTTCATTCCTCCTTTCTCCAAAGAAGTCTCCCACTTCTTCTTACAATCGTTGGTTGATCTTGTACATTTCTTCTTCTAGCCATCTTTCTTTTCAATGAATTCTTGAGTATCTTTTCCAAATCTCTTCTCTGTTAATCCAAATTCTTTCCAATTTCTATGTCAATCACTGCTCGTCCCTGTTTCTAGCGCATATGTAGTAGCAGGAAATCCCACACTACACCCCTCACTATATTTTGATTATTAGTTCATTGAAAGTTGTATAATTGAGAATGTTTATTGATTAATTTCATGAGTTGTTTACACAGGAAAAGTAGGATTACACTTAGCAAGTAAAACACTCTTGAACTTTCTCTCTCCTAATGACTTGCCCAACAATTCCAAAAAGATCTCTCCCCCAACAACAGACTCACTCGACCCTTTATATAGGGTAATACATAGTGGATGACAGCTAAGCTATCCTTTATTTTCGGGAATGCCTCGCGAAGTGTCGCCAGTGTACAACTATTCAATCTCGCGACACTTCTTAACCCTCGCCAGATCTCACATTTTCTTTATGTCTCGCCTGTCGTTATTCTTTGCGTCGTTTATTTTAATTCTCTGCGACTCCCTCGCGGCACCGTCGTTTATTCATCTCGCGAGCCTTGTATGTTGCGATATCATGATCCTACATTATATTTCCGCATTATAATTGTTTTATTATAATTAAAGTAAATTACACAAACGTTAATTCCTATTTACTTGATAAGCAATCTTATTGTGTTTGGTTAAGTCTGAACCATTATATCAAGTAAACATACTTTGTTGTTGTATTGTCTCGATCTCGTATCCATAGACGATCACACGAAGTGTGAACCGATTAGTTGTATTGTCTCGACTGAGTCCATAGACAATCACTTTCGGAGAAAGGACTTATAGGTAGGAAAAGTTTTAGCTTGAGGTATATTTGGGTACCCTTGCCTTTTCAATTGGTATCAGAGCCGGCAAACACGAAAATATCTAAGAATCTGTGTTTGATACGATCCAACCTATAAGACATGAGTCAAAGTAGAGTTAAGTGAGAGCGAAAACTTAATAAAGACTCAATTGACGTATCGCAGGACGTTGAAAGTTTTGATTTTAAGAAATTTTTAAAAGGGGCTTCTTCGTCAAGTTCTACTTGCTATTCTGAGAATAAGTCTGAATGTTCTCAAGATGAGATTAAGATAAGTCATGTATTCATAATCAATGATGCAAACTCTGAAAGAAATCTTCTTGATGACGAGAAAAATATTGATTCATCGAAAATAGAAACATTTCATCAAAACGAATTAAGCGAAAAATTTCTCTCATGTTCAACTGAACTAATTCTTGCATTAAAAAGAGAAGAAAAGCATCTAGACGATATAAATTGTCTGCAAGCTATGATTGATCAACTCGTCATTGGTATTGACTCCTCAAAGTCTGAATTTGTTTCTCTAAAAGAGAAGCTTCATTAGAGATTCATTCTCTCGAAAGAAAGGCTTAACAATTGCCTTGAGGAAGCAAAGAAAACTGATTCTAAATATATACAGAATCTCGAGGAAAAAGAAAGTGCTAGTCTTTCTCGAGCGGAACTTTTAGAGAAAGATCGTGATGTTGCTCTTAAAAAAATTAACTTGTTGGAAGAGAAACTTGTTGAATCTGATGCAAGGATTAACTCTCAACAAAAGAGTTTTGAAGAGAAAGAAGGTGTATATCTCTCATGAGAAAAACGCCTTGAGGCTGATCTAGCCGGTGCTCTTGATAAAATCAAGACGTTGGAAGAAGAAAATTTGGAACTGAAAAAATCCAATGAAAGCTCAAACAAATTAACCTCAATGTTAGAAGAAAGTAGAAATCATCGTGATACACGAGGATTGGGCTATAAGGGAATATATGCTTCAAATACTAGCAAAGAGGTAAAATTTGTTAAAGCTACAAATTCTTCTCAATCAGAGGCTTCCACTGATGCCAAAGATGCTCATATTTCTTGTAAAGAAGAAAAGTCTATCAAGCCTAAGAATAGTTTTCAACCAACAGTAATCAAATAAGGCATTTCTGCTAATGTCAAGAAAGCAACAACGTTGAACAAAGACAATAAGAAGAAGAAGAAAACTCGTCGAGCTCCAATGCAAGAGGATCCGCAAAAAGGTAACAACAAAACTCATACTTCGTATATTTATACTAAGCATTGTTATTATTTTGGTAAGAAAGGATACTTGCAACGGGGATGCAAAGTTCGTAAGATGCAAGATGCACTTTCTATTGTATCAAACGAATTGGCTAAGTTTTCTCCTCATAAGAACTCAGATCGGTATTGTCCTAAGTTTAGGCAAAAGAATTATTATAATGATAGTTAAAATTTTGCATATCACTCGACAAGGTCATTTCATAAAAGACCCAATTATAGAAAGAGAGATGACTTTTTAAATGCAAAAACAAGATCTGATGTTACAAATTGGAGAAAGGGTGTTTCGCAAAATATTCAAAAGGAAAATGATCCTAATGGTATGAAAGAGAAAGCTTCTCCTGCAAAACCCAACTCTAAATGGATCCCGAAGTCCTCCATAGCCAAGAAGGGACCAAAAGTTAGTCACAAGAATGACTCTCAGCTGTTAATTGTTGGTGACAATAATTACAAGAGTTTTCTTGAAAGACTAAAGAGAGACATCATGTCTGAACTCTCTTGTACTAGTGGACGTTGTGATAATGACACTCTTCATCACAAGTCAAAGAATAAAAACAAGAGATGGAACAGGAGAAAACAAACCAAGCAAGAGGTCAAGAATGATGATTCTGTCTTAGTCACTCGTGACGAACAAGGTAAGGATCAACTAAACACAACCTAGTTGTGTTAGAATGTGCATGCTCACCTTGGTGCTCAATCTTTTGAAAGGTGAGGAAGCACATGAAAAACTGAGCACATGATCTCTCGGTTATTATATGACTAATTAACATCTTTAGGGAGATTGCTTTTCTTCTATACTCATACCTTATCTATCTATATTTGAGCTTTTTATAGAAACGGTAATTTTAAGTTTATGATGTTGATATCTACTGATCATATTTGCGTAGCTCTTGTTTTTACGGTTAAAACGAGCCAAAAATCACTAAATTCGGACATCATATGCAAAAGTTATGTCAAAAACAGTTTAGTGTTGTGATCCGTCACAAATAACACTTGGGGTACCGATCCTAGTGATAGGTGCAATATGGGGAACCGATCCTAGTGAGAGGTCTCCATACGAAGAAGTGTAAAACTGTTTTGCCCATAACTTCTTCGTCCGAACTTAGAATGACCCCATTCTTTTTGCATTGTTTTCGCAATTCAATTCCCTACAAGAAAGTGGTAACTGCAATACTTGATTCTTTATTGAATATTTATGGTGTATTGCATTTGTAGTTATGGGATGTTTGATTTCGGTTTTCTAACCTTGATATTCGATCTCATAATGTTGTGAACCCTTATGGTTTGGGTGACTTTTTGATTTAGCAGGATTAAGTTCTAGCCCATGTTGGTAGGATTTATCAAAGGATCATGAGGGGTTCTTGTAGAAACAATATGTGAAAAAGTCACAATATGTTGAATCGGTTTGGTTTAGCATAAAAGCATATGTGCTTCGACGGTTTTCAACTTTTACTTGCAATTGTTAAAACCGGTTTTCAACCTTTCTCTGGTAAAGGTTGGTTGTTGTTATTCTTTTGTTTTGCATAAGGATGACAACATAATGATATTTCGATATCAATTCTCCCTGGAAGAAGATGCAAACATATTAGAGAAGCGGATGCGAAATTTGAGGTAACAATGTTGTTAGTTAATTGTTTTCCTGTTTAAGAAAAGCCTGATTTTATTTCATATATATATATATATATATATTGCTTTTGCTTAACAAAATTTTGGTTCAATTGATGTTTTATTCCATGATGTGTGTATGGATGTGTGTGTTATTCAATTGGTTCCGGTTAAGAAAAACTATTGTTATCTTGCTTTATTGTGTGGTATCAATTATTTAGGCTTACAAAATTTCGGTGCAATTGCGGTGCTTTAATGTCTATGTTGATTCAATTGCTTCCGGTGGAGGTAAATAATTACGCAAGTTGATTTATGATTGGTTTGTATGAATTATTTATGGCTTAACGAAAGAAAAGGTTTACGGGATGAGTTATTTAGTCCAATTCGATTCCGGATAAGAGAAACTAAGTTTATATTAGTTAGACTTATCAAAGTGGAGGTTTCGGTTATTCAAGTCTAATCGAATGCCATAACAAGAAATGCTAGTTAACTAACCTAGTACTTGTCTTGTTTAAAAGTAAAAGGTCTAAGTTATATGGATAATTAGAACCTGATGAGAAAAATAAAGTTATCTTTATTTTGGTCTTATCGAATGAAGCGATTGTTTTTGTACAATCGGTTTAGCAAAGGAACTAAGGTGCTTAGTTGATTTTTGGTTTGCTAAACTAAATTGGGAAAATTGCTTCGGGCAATTGTTTCCTTGGTAACATATCAAATCAAATTACTTTGTGGTTTCGGTTTTGATATTGGTTATCAAAAATGGTGTGTGGAACCCTCGTGCTTAACTCTATAGGTTTGCAAATCTATTTTGAGATTTGTAAGATTCTTTTTCGTATTGTCCTTTATTTTTTCGTTTCTTTGTCATTTTGTGACAAAAAGAGGGAGAAATATATGGAGTAAACAAGTGATACTGGTATTGATTTTATATTGATTGGTATCACTAAGGAAAAGAACATTGTGCTTAAACGTTTATCTAACGAAAGAGTGAAAGCATGGACTAAGGGGGAGTAGCATATCATATTGATTGGTATAACAAAGACGTGCGGATTGATGAAATCTACCTATCTTACCTTTAGGGGTTGTATTAGCTTTGTTATTATAATGTCAACATCGGCATTTAAGGATTGAATGAATGCAGGTTATTGTGTTGTTGAATTCGGGAATCAAGCGTATGTGTAATGAATTCTTGTAATATGTTTATACATATGATTGTAAGAGTTTTGTCACTAAAATTGACAAAGGGGGGGATTGTTAGAGCATAGCTCGGCTGAACCCACCGAGCGTTGGTATGTCAAGTTTGGTTTCATATTTTAGTGAATCAAAACTCATTTTAAAAGACGCTTGATTATGTACTAGAGTCAACTTCATATGGGTTAGCTTGAAAGTATTAGGATATGAGACATTACAAGTATTGCGAAGACTTGAAGAAGTGAAGCAGTAAGTAGCTACAACGACAACATCATCCTTCCACTTGAGGTTAGTGATATTTGACTTGAACTGTTTCATTCCCTAACGTATCTTTCAAGTCGTGCATATTGAAAACGAAACTGCGAAGCAAGAACACCCTAGATAGACATAGTATTAAGGAATACAATATGAAGTTTATTGCTTAACCATTAAACTTTGTAGATAAGACATTGACATAATCGTTTGAATGCTATTGTGATTATGTATGGGTATGAGGTGAGGATTTCATCCTAGGAAATAATGTTTTACATGTGTTTTAAGGAAGTAAGTTCATAAACTTGTTTATGAATCGAAAAGGAAACGCCAGGCGTTATTGGGATTGTTATTCATTGCATATCTTGTGAACATCCAATATGTGTTATTTAGTATAATCGCTCACGACTTGCTTATGTTCTTGGTAAAACTATTCACAAAGGCCTGACTTATGTATTGGTATGACTTTTATTAGTGAAACCGATCTTAAGTAATCATCTGAGATGGTATGATCTAGTTTGTGTTTTGTTGAACCGAATTTGGGTAAAGGGGAACCGATCCTATGAAGAGGTGCAACACATCACAAAGGGGAATCGATCCTTGTATGAGGTGCAGAAAGGGGATCCGATCCTATGACATGTGCAACACGTTTTTAGGCAAAGGGGAACCGATCCTATGGACATGTGCAACACATATAAGTTAGATACCATATATATGTGGGGAACCGATCCTAGTACCTAGTCAACCGAATTTTGGAAAGCTAGTGTGACTATGCACAATACTCACATGGAGGTAGAACCGAAACTTGTTTTGGTAGAACCGTTAAACCCATGATTTGTGATTGAGTGTTTCTTAATCAATCACATAGTTCTTGAAAGTCAGATGAACCAATTCTAAACTTGTTTGGAAGTGTGGTGAATTGGTTTCAAGGTTGTAAGTATGAAATAAGACTTACAAAGTAAGGATGTCGGCATACTTTGAACACGTGCAGTAATGTTTATTTTTTATTGTTCAAAGTTATTCCTTAATAGCTACATGAAGAAAATCCCAGGATCTAAATAAATAAGTTAATAATCTTTTATTTAAGGTTGTTAATTTTATTTTAGGAAAATGAGAAATAGTAATGTGCATTTACTAGTTGAGATTTTCCAGAGAGATTTTCGATCATTATTTTGGACAGAGCATTCCAGGAATTATGAAAACCGAATTTGGAATGTATTGAATATCTTTGAGAATATTTTCGGTTTTGGAAATTCTTTGGTGTCCAAACTTCCTTGTCTATAAATACTTGAAGTTTGCACTTCTAGCAAATTAATCTTTCGTGACAGCAAATTTCCTCGGTTGTGTTGTTACTGGTGTAGCCGCCTATTCGGAGAGGAGGGTAACCTAATTAGGCGAAATCTCTTACGACCGCTCAGTTTAAAGTCTTCTTTGGGATTGAGAAGCTCTACGAGTACCGTTGGTGGGAAACTAGATAATTGCGGTTTATCTTTTGTTTTCGATTGATTTGATTAACTAACGTTGGTTGAACTTTGATTGCACCTAGTTTGTTTATGCTTGAGAATCTTCTCTTCTGATATAAGATTCACTCAAACTAGATCGAATTTTCGACAAGGATCTTTAGACTGTTGTTAGAGCTAAAGATGATCTTGTGATAATCCATTGTTAACAGACTCCGTTCGGTGCGTGATTGATCACAAGAGATTCAAGTTGTTATGTGCAGGTGTTTATTGAAGATCTAAGAAGATTTGAAGACAAAGAAGATATTGAAGATTTCTGATTTGGGGTTCATAATATTTGGTGTGCACAATACTTGTTTCGGTATAAGAGGATCCAACTATAATCAATTTATCCTTGTGGTAGATTGGATTGATTAGTTGTGTAAATCGGCATCAATACAATTCTTTGTGATTAAAAATATTGATTGCAAAATCTTAACGATTACTTAGGTAATTGAGAATAAGATAGATCTAAGAACCTAACGAAAGAGTTTATGTTAAGATAAACATAAGAGCCTTTGTTTAACTCACATCACTTGGTTGAAGAGAGTTGATACCAAACAGATTTGTTGTTCCTTTACTGTTTGGAATACGAACCAAAGGAATTGTTTCTAGTACGTGACTTATTCATAAGTTGGAGGCGTGGGAATACAGACGGAACTAGGTGAACTATAGGTTTAGTTGCTTGGTCTCAACTATACGAAGTTAGGTTTAATTTTGTGTAACGGTTTAATACTGAGAGTATTCAATTCTGGACAAAGTCCCGGGGTTTTTCTGCATTTGCGGTTTCCTCGTTAACAAAATCTTGCTGTGTCATTTACTTTATATTTCCACATTATAATTGTTTTATTATAATTAAAGTAAATTATACAAACGTTAATTCCTATTTACTTGATAAGCAATCCTATTGTGTTTGGTTAAGTCCGAACCTTTGTATCAAGTAAACATACTTCGTTGTTGTATTGTATCGATCTCGTATCCATAGACGATCACATGAAGTGTGAACCGATTAGTTGTATTGTCTCGACTCAGTCCATGGACAATCACTTTCGGAGAAAGTACTTATAGGTAGGAAAAGTTTTAGCTTGAGGTATATTTTGGTACCCTCGCCTTTTCTCGGTAGATAATGAACATCACGAAACTACCGATTATGTTTGTGTAGAGAATTTGAAAATTTAAGGATTTTAGCAAAATTAAATTTTGGGGCTCCTTTATAATTGAGAAGTTAAATGAACTTCATTTACTGCCGATTATGTTTTTGTAGAGAATTCGAAAACTTAAAAATTTTGGCACAATCCAATTTTGGGGCTACATTGTAATCGGAAGCCAATGAAATGTCATTCTCTACCGATTATAGATATATTTTGGCACAATAGTTTACAATCGGTAGATATGGTACTTCATTATCTACCGATTCTGGGTTGTTCATGGCATTCAATCGGTAGATATGGTACTTCTTATTCTCTAACACTCAAAAACGCAAAAACTAAAAACATTTGACTCAATATAAGTTAAATCACCCGATTGCATATAAACTTCCGATTGCAAAATTAACTCCCTATTGTTGAGGCTATTTTGGCCATTAAAAAATGGTAGATAAGGGATGGCTTCATTTTACATTTGGGTGACCCTTTTTTGTCTTATGTGTCGCCCCTAATTCAAACGGGGTCGCCCCTAAAAATGCCAGGTTTATTTTCTCTATCCATAATTCCTTGAAAATCATTCAGAGAGTCTCTCAAAATCTCTAAACTCACGGAGAGTCACCCAAAATCTCTTGCATAAAAAGTCTCTGAATGTCTCTACTAATCCCAATTGACTAACCCCATGTTATTTTCTTTCATGTAATACTAACCAGGCGGAAACATCTGCTCATTTATTTACTTCTTGCGATTTCACTAGAGCTGTATGGTTTTGGTCTTGGCATTCAGAGGCCAACTTATAATGTAGACTTTTTATCTTGGGTTACAATTTGGTTCTCATCTGAGTTATGAGATTGGAAGAAATTTTTCAAAATCATATGCTAGCATATTTGGAAACACATAAATGAGGTTAGTTTTAACAAAGATAAGCCGAACCTTATGGAGTGTATAAAGGGGAACAGAAGAGTCATTCAGAAACAACGGTGTCTAAAAAACAAAGGGAAGATGTGTTGTTTCTCAAAATAAAGAGGTTTTGAACGTTATAAAACATGATATTTTCTTTGTGGATGCCTCTTATAATGAAGAGAATGGAACTTATGGAGTTGAGATAATTTACTGGCTCAACAATAGTATTGCTGGGGTTTTTTTTTTCCAGCATCCACAACAGGATCAACAACAGCAGAAGAGTTATCCATACAAAGAGCAATTCAATGGACGAAGGAGCTAGATGTGAACAACATTAGGATAAGAACAAATTGTAAAGATGCATCAAGTTTTTTGAACAACAAACCGTCATCTTGTGACTGGTCACCGGAGAACAAAAGCAATACTAAAGGATGTGACATCTTTTTTGTGTAATATTAGTACGATAGATATCAAATACTCCTTCCGTCTTAGTTTAGATGCCTAAATAGGGGATTTTTCTTGTCCTAAATAACTTGTTAAATTTCATATTTTTTTATTTTTTTATCCTAATCTACCCCTATGTTGGAATCAGGTCATAATATGGAGAATTGTGTAGTCCTATTTTCTAGACACAATCTTAAATACTCCCCTCTATTTATCCTTTATTCTCCCGAGTTAAAGTTTATAGTGGAAATTGTTTTGAGTCTACTTTTGACACGATTTTTTTTTTTAGTTGGTCAAGTAAGAACAAAAAACTAGACATCTAAAAACTAGGTACCTTAAGTACTAGCCTATGGTAATTATGAAAAAAAGAAAAATATTGTCTTTGCATTTCTTAATCTTTGTGCAAAATCCTTTCTAAGACGGGGGAGTATATACATAAAAACTATAATAGGTAGGTACATAGGGACTATAACTGGGAGGCAAATAAACTAGCAAAAGGGAGTCGATTGAGAAAGAAAACATATGATGCAAAATGACTCCAGTTGTGTATGTTTGAAGTTTAAAATCCTTGATGGTATTGTAAAGAGGCATAATATTTTGCTATACGACTAGTTTTCAATAGAACTTCTAGTTATTAATAAAAAATTGCTTTTATATTTTAAAATGATATTGCCTAGTTATGAGAAAGTTACTGCATAATATGCCTAATATTTTATTAAGTTGACTAAATAGGGTATGCAAAAGAAGAAAAAAAAACACCAACACACACAATCTTAAATAAAAACAAGCAAGAAAACCATGCCGATTCTGAGTGTGGCATCGAAAAACTATACCCACATCTATAATAAAATTTCCCCCAACAAATTTGTATGTACCCCAATTGCTTGTTCTTAAATAATGACCTCTTCTTTAATAATTAGATTAGATTAAAGTTAGTGCATCTAAGTACACCCCCACTAAACTAGGGGTATACATTCCTCCCATCCTTACTGGTTGATAATTAATCCTAGTTAAATTGTAGAAATAGGTACAACATAACATGGGGAATCGAAGTACCAAGTAATGTAAACTGAATCAGGGAAATATTAAAGTTCAGCTACTTCACTTTCTTCTTACTTATACAATTTTATTTTTAAACTTCATTTCTGTCTTCGATTTTGATCTTCATCGCACTGAGATAAGAAGATTGTAAGCTCTCTCTTGTCCGTGTATTTTACTGCTATCGAGTTCCATAGTAATTTGAGTTGTTGATGTTCCATAGTACGTCTTGACTAATTTGCATTCCTGAATTCTGCAAAAACAAATTTGAGAACCTGTTAAACAATGAAAACACAAGCTTAATTTCTTTTAAGGTTTTTTTTTTTTTTTTTGATCGGTAAAGAAAAGTATATTGATAAAAAAAAAGAGGGTATAAAGGTTATACCACCTTGAGCAAGAACAAAAGAAGGAAAAAGAAGGAAGGTAACATGCTACCCACCTTCAAACCCAAACAAACAACAAAGCCAAACAAGCAACAGAGTCTGACAGGCTACACAGAAAACAAACTACAGGGGATCAAAATAGATATTACACCACTCTTCCCTAATAGTGGAAGAGTTAACAGAATCAAACTCTTTAATTGCAAGAGCCCAAGTGAACAAACAGTAAATGGCTTTGTTCACAACTCCAGTAATATTGCTTCTTTTATTAGTAAAAACTCTGGCATTTCTCTCCTTCCATAAGCTCCAAATAATTGCAACAGGAACCAAATTCCAGACTGCTAAATTGGCAGTGTTATGTTGTGGCAAATACCAGGCCCGAAGAGAAGGAATGATAGTCCTATGCACACAGTAAAACCAGTTCAACTTGCTTAAAAAAATATTCCACACTTCTTTAGCAAAAGTACAATGAAGTAGAAGATGAGAGCTTGATTCATTGTTGTTGCAAAATAAGCAAACTTCGGGGACTTCAACACCTCTTCTTCTGAGAAAATCTCTTGTAGGAAGTTTGTCATGAGCAATTAACCACAAGAAAAAACCAACTTTTGGCGGACACTTAAGATTCCGGGTGAAAGTATAAATTGAAGTTTGCTGAACAATACCATGTTCCATAGTAAACTTATCATATGCTGACTTAACTGAGTAACATTTACTTTTAGTAAAAGGCCATACCAGTTCATCTTCCTGAGCTGCATTGAGATTGAAGGAGGCAAGATCAGACATAAGAAGATGATGTTCAGTTCTTGCAGACCATATTTAATCTTGTTGGAACTTGCAGATTCCAGGAAACAGCATTGACATCTGAAGTGCACATCTCTGCAACAGTAATATACTTTGCTCTAGACAAAGCATACAGGTTAGGGTAACTAGTTCTAATTGATTGATCATATATCCAATTTTCATCCCAGAATCTTACTGAAACACCATTGTTTACTTTGAACTTGATGTGCTGCAAAATAAAAGATTTATACTTCATAATAGCCTTCCACATTGATCTGCCATAAGTAATTTTCGGTGACTTTGGAATCCATAAAGCTCTATCAGTGCCATATTTTTCATCAACAATTTTTCTCCAAAAAGCATCCTTCTCCACAACAAATCTCCAAGTCCATTTTAAAAGCAATGCTTGATTCATCTGTTTTAAAATTTTGATACCTAGACCCCCAAACTTTTTCCTTCTACAAAGAGCACTCCACTTTACCAAATGAATTTTTCTTCTTCCTTTGTTATAATTCCATAAAAAATCTCTTATTAGTTTCTCCAACTTTTTAATGATAGAAGCAGGCATCTCAAAAGACACATATAGTATATAGGAAGACTGTTGAGCACACTGTTTATCAAAGTGATTTACCCAGCTCTTGAGAGTAAAATTTTTTCCCAACCAAAGAAGCTTAGCTATTGTAGATGGTGGATTTTCGACAAAGGGTAAAATTGTAAAACTATACTCCGGATCCGGCAATCGGATGAGTATTGAGGCCCATGTCTCTCATTAAAGCATGAAAGCTCATGCCATAAATCTCTGACTGAGAAGGCTGTCTCTCAGAGTATATGTAGATGTGTAGTCTCCCATCTGAGGCCATGACACATCTCTTGAATACTGAGCAATTTCAGTAATTACTCCAGATCCGGCAATCGGATGAGTATTGAGACTCATGTCTCTAAGCGTGAAAGCTCATGCCATAAAACCTCTGATCGAGAAAGCCTCTCAGAGAAGATGTAGATGTGTAGTCTCCCAGCTGAGACCACGGCACATCTCATACTGTATAGAATCTTAAGATTGGACGGCTCCTAGACAGCATGTCTGCTAGTATAGAGAAATAACATCTTCAGGATACAACCATGTTTTCCCTGACTATACAAGAGGAATATGACAATCCAGCAAGTTCATATTGCTCAACCCTTAGATAATTAATGCTCCTAGATAGGAAGCCCTGCTAGTATAGAGCCATCAATTAATTATCTCTAATCGCCTGAATATCCAGCAATATTCTACGATTCTTCGTTATATTTCGTCACTTCAATTCGTGGTTCTTCCCAGCAGAATTCCACGGGTTAGTGATAAATATTCAACGAGATAGGCATTTGAGCATCGAATAATCCCTGACTAAAATGGTGCAAGTGTACTTAGAAATAATGCACAGACCAACATTTGAATGCGCAAACGAGCATTTCAAAAATATGAATGAACGATGAACCTATGCAAAATAGGAAGGAAAAATAATAATAATAAAATATTAGCAAAGGCGCCAGGGGACTGGGCTCATCAGCCGGCCGGTCATGCCGTGACCGGTCCCGCGCCCAATTTTATATTTTGTCATATTTTATTATTTTTCCCTGATCTCTTGAAAATTCTCTCGTTCTAGCAAATCTCCTTCGTTTCAAGGAAATTCTCTAATCTTATGATTTTATCAAAGAAATAATAAAATTAGGGAAAGGTGTCGCGGGACCGAGCACCAGCCGGCCGTCCATGCCCTAGCGGTGGCCGGTCCCACACCTCACGTCCCATTGTTTTATTATTTCTCTCAAATTATGAAAATTCCCTGATTTCATGAATTTTCCCTAAAACCATGAAAATTCCCTAATTTTATGAATTTTCTCTAAAATCATGAAAAATATTATAAAATTAGGAAAACTCGTGGGACCGGGCTCTAGCTGGCCAGCCATGCCCTATCCGGTCCCGCACGCCTATTATTTTATTATTGTTTGTTGTTTTAGTTTCCTGATTCCATGAAAACTCCCTGATTTCGACAAAATACCTTGGTTTTAACAAATCTCTCTGATTTTATGAAAATTTCCTAAAATCATGAAAATTACATAAAATTGGGAAGAGTGCTCTGGGACCGTGCCCATTGGCCGGCTGGCCATGCCTTGGCCATTGCCGGTCCCACACTCCATCATTCCCTATTTTATTATTATTTTATCTCTCCCATCTCATGGAAATTCCCTAATTTTAGCAAACTCTTCAGTTTCATGGAATTTCCCTCAAATCAGAGAAAATACATAAAATCACATAAAACTGGGAAAGTGTGGGACCGTGCTTGTTAGCCGGCTGGCCATGCCCTAGCCGTGGCCGGTCCCACACCTTGCATTCCCTGTTTCATTTATTATTTTTCATCATCTCATGTATTTTTCCTGGTTTCAGCAAAACCCTGGATTCTGCATATTTTCTCAAAATGTTGCTCAAATGCGCATCGGAAAATACTAAAACTCTCAGGATTGAGACACGGACACTATGGTGACACGAGCACATCCCCTTGACCGACCAAGGGTGGCTCTAAGACCTGCAAACAGCCGGTCCCGCATGTTTTAATGATTTTTACCTAATTTGCTCAATTGCTCATTATTAGGTTCAAACCTCTTCCAAACAATTAAGAGTTTGCTTGAACGACCATCCATTGGTCCCACGGACACCAAGAGCCGGTCTCGTGACCTCTTGGTCGGTTTCTCATCTCTTCATGGCTAGGTTTTATTATTTTTCGCTCACACGAGCATTATTTCAATAAATGATTAAACCATCATTTAATCATTCTTTCACCAACTGGTCCTCAAGAGACTTTGGTACTTTGCACATTCGAGCATATGGATGTTACATGGTGAACTCTTCCTCCCATGTAGCCGGTCCCTGCTTCACTCTGCAGATTGATTTGCAATAAATCATCATTTCGATAAAATTAGGGTTTTGAATCCAGAGCTCTGTAGAAACATGATTCTGAGCAGATTCAAATACTCTGATAATTTTATGATCAACGTTTTTATTTATTTTACTCGACCCAGCAGTCAGTATCTTAAATTAATATTTATTTTGGTCTTGCTACTAACAATTCATCAAACAAGCAATATTTGCTCAAACCAGCAATATTTGCTCAAACTAGCAATATCCCTCAGACTGGCAATATTTGCTCAAACCAACAATATTTGCTCAGATTCAAGAATATTGGTTCAACTATCAATATTATTCGACAATTCAAAAGAAATACAGTTTGCTCGTCTTAGGTAATCAACATAATAATACCTCGTCTCAATGAGACATATTTGATTCATGAATTTGAAACATTTGCAAAACATGTTCAATTCAACAATACATGGACTCATCGTCCCACAAAGTCAGCAACTGACTCCACAATCACGAGGTATCAATCGTGCCACATGGGGGGATATTAATTAGGGTTTTGGTCTAGCGGTCTACGGCACGTGTGTTCACCCACGATGAGAATGTGAGCAAGTCGTGCAATCAGTTGGAAGAGTCAACAAAGTAGTGGGTGGAAAATTAACCAAGTCTCCGCACGATGAGCAACTGGTTTTAACACGGTTTCCCACTTCCCCACTCTCTGATTCCAGCAAACTGTCACACTTCATGGGATCATGGTGTTTTCAATTCCGGCATTATAAAATGTCTCTGAATCCTGATTGAAAGAACAAGATTTGAACACTCGAACATTCGTCTAAACAAGGAATTCTCGGCAAGTTCATACAAACAATCTTTCGTCTACATGAACTCATCGTCTGAGCATTCACTCTCAATTGAGCAAAATTCAATCATTCAGAGCGTTCTTACGCTGAATTCACAACACACCTACAATCTCAGATCACCATTGATCTCACACATTTCTCGGCTTCCCTCCTACGGATCAACCCATCCTCTCTTGTGACCGAATTGACTCTGGAACGGCCATTGTTCTTGGTTTAGGCTGGAGTCCTACAGATTGATCTCTCGAACTTAAAGCACTCCCTTCTTGCAGTGCATCTGTGTGAGGTTCAATATTTCACTCGGTTCAAGGAGTCTCCACACGGACGTCTCCTCAATTCTGTAAAACCAGCAAATCATTTTTCCCCATATACAACTATGAACTTCTTTATTATTTTATCCCACTTAGCAACACCACCACATTTGTCTCCTAAGGGAAGACCCAGATAAGTAGTAGGCAAGGTTCCAATGTAACAACCAAGAATAGAAGGAAAAAATAGATAAATCACCCTCATATGCAACTCCAAAGATTTGGATTTTTGCAAAGTTAATCTTCAAACCAGTTAACATTTCAAAGGACAGAAGAATTAACCTTAGACTTTTAATTTGCTCCACATCAGCATCAAGAAAAATAAGTGTGTCATCTGCAAATTGCAAATGACTAACTGATGTGATTTTTATGTTGTTGTAGAAAGTGGTAAGAAAGATGTCGTTCCTCTCAGACTTGTGAAGGATTTTTTAGACTCAAATTCAAAACAAAAATAGAAAACTCACTAAAAATTATAGCAAACTCTGAAAAAGATGTTATCAATATTAAAAGAAACACTGAGACTAAGATTCCACTATTTTCCAAGTTCAAAGTGATTTAATCCAATATTTATATTCATGCAATTTTCTCATTCAAGTTGATTCTAAACTATTGCAACAAGTAGATTCTCAAAATAACAAGTCTAAATACGAAGCATAGAACATCAAAAACCTAAGTCCAAGCATGCTCTATCAAAAGAAATCACAATTGCTTAACAAGAATCATTCAAACAATTTTCAATCGAGGCAAATAATCATATAATAATTGCAAATAAATAAATAAAATAAAATATACCACTTTTTGTTGGAAAAATAGCTTCCTCTATCGCCTCAAAGAATGGGGTTTAGCTCCTCATATTAATCATGATCTCAAAATATGTGTTTATGGCTCAAAAGATGATTAAAAGGATGAAAATTAATAAAACAGACTGCTTGCAACGCTGTAATGGCGTTACAAAGAAGCTGTTACAATGGACCGTTACAGAGACCGACTTATTTACTGTTGATTTGTCGTTGAATCTAAGACCCGTAGAACGACTGTCTTTGAAGGCCTATTGTTCTTCGTGTTCTTCCCTGTTGCAGCAGCAGAACTCGATTCTCTGAAACTCTTTTTTGTTCTCTGTGTTGTTCTAAACCTCCCCAAAGTTTTCGTACCCTCTCTATGACTTATCCCAACTCCTTTTATATCCCACAGGTCGATTCAAACCCTAAGAATATCTCCGATATTGTTTCTTCTCCTTACGGCCAAGTTACGGCTTTTTTTTATCTCTTCTCTCCTGTACGCGTCATCTGGGTTGATCTAACGTACCAGAATATCTCAAGGATATTGTAGAATCGATCAGCAACCATTGTTCCCTTATCTTCAACCGGTAGTTTACATATTTTCAACCAAAATCCCATGATACTCTCCAAGCCTCTGTTTTGTTTCTCCCGGCTTATCCAGCCCAATTGGTTGGGTCAAAACACTCGTATCAACTCTGTTTTTCTCTAACAGGTCCAGTCCACCAAAAACCCGCGATTGAATCTCTCTAAATCCGCTAAAAACTCGATCCACAAATCTGCCCGGCGTGATGGTTCCGTTTTCCGCCATTTTGGATTTTTGAATTCTTGAAGATGAGGCGCCCCTATCCAGAGTGGGGGTGCGAATAGCAGCTGCCTTGGGGTGTCTGAGGTTGCCCCTTAGTAATTTGGGTACCCCTTATCCGTAGTGAGGGTCCGAATAGTAGATGTCCTCCGGGCGCAACTTTTCGAGCTGATTTTTCCAAAAATGTTTGTTGGCCAAAAATACCTACACACACATAAAACACCATAATAAGTACAAAAATAAGCACTATCAATATAAAGAATCGAGACAAATTAGATACAAAAATGTGTCTATCAAATACCCCCAAACCTATTATTTGCTAGTCCTCGAGCAAAAATAAAAATAAAATCCTAACTCACTGTCGCAGGCATCGTCGATTGCATTTAGCGTATGCAATAAGCCTTTAAACCCCTAGGTGGCCCTAGTGGCCGAGTTATAGTCTCGGGAGGGTTTACCGCAGGTGTACCCACAAAAACTTTACTCCCTGGACCCTAACTATCTACGCGCAGAACCTTGGAAGGCACTAAAGAATCTCCTTGGTTGGCATACTTATTGACTACAGGAGGAAGTACCCCGATGCGAAATTCCAATTCTTTGTACACGAGTTTGCACTCAAGCATACTAAAATTCATATATAAGTCACGAGCTCTACTCGATAGTCTCACTATGGACATCAATACCCTGAGTCAAAACTAATCACATGGATAGATCAAGAAGATGGATATAGAGAAAAACATAGATGGTTTTGATGTTTACTAAGTGATCGGTGTTTCCCATATCTCGTCCTCAAGGCCTCCGCCAAAATGAACCTATCCTAATGGACTGAGATACTAGTTCGACTAATATCAACACACCGGCATATACAAGGGAACCAGTGGTCGATAATCTTAACTCTAGGTCAACACAACTGGCATATACAAGGGTTCCAGTGGTCGACTTTATTGAATTTATTCCGGTTGGTCAGATGGTCTGGTCTCACTTTCTTTTTTTTACTTTTTTTTTTCTTTTTTCTTTTTTTTTTTTTTTTGGGTATCTCAATCACTCTATTTCACCCTAGCATTGGTAACAACTTGAATCGTGGGCCCCACCTAATCACTTAGAGAAACATAGTTTCAAAAGAAAACAAAATAAAAACAGAAGTGAAAAGGACTCAACGAGATATGGTGAAACTATCCTGTTATTTCTAACACATGAGCTCTGTGCTTTTATGAATAGACTCTTTAGATGTTGCCATCTAATCATATTGGTTCCTCAACTCCTACAACCAAAATGCTTCCATCCACTTAGATTGGTTAGTGCCATCCTTAATAAGCATAAATTTCTAGGCTCTGGAGTTTATTTATTGTAACAAAAAGGTAACAAAAGTTTCTACCCCACCCCCAAACTTAAATCTAACATTGTCCTCAATGTTTTTAATTAAAGAACAGTACCAAAAATATAAGTAACATGAGGAAATAGTAAAGAGAGAAGTCGGAAAGATAGTACATGGGTGAAGCATAACCAAAAACCTACAAAAATAATATACAACATACAGACCACCTCGATGGTCAATCAAGGTAAACAGGGTCCTCTAGAGGGACCTCCTCAACATCACCTGTAGTAAAAGGCTCTAAAAAGGGCTTCAATCGTTGACCGTTAACCTTTGAAGAACTACTACCATCTGGTGTCTCAATCTCAATAGCGCCATGAGGAAAAACAAGATTTTACCACAAAAGGACCGGTCCACCGAGAGCGCAACTTCCTGAGGAATAGATGCAAACGAGTGTCATACGGAAGAACTTTTTGACTGGAGAAAATGACTTTCGTAAAATATTCTTATCATACACAAGTTTCATTTTGTTCTTATACTCCTTAGCACTATCGTATGCATCTCTACGAATCTCGTCCAACTCATTGAGCCGGAGCTTTACGTGAGCTCTGCCTTGTCGAGTGAAAAGTTTAAGTTCTTAATAGCCCAATAGGCTCTATGCTCTAACTCGACAGAAGGTGACATGCCTTGCCAAACACTAAACGATAAGGTGACATTCCAATGGGTGTCTTAAACGCAGCGATGCGGTAAGCCCATAAGGCATCGATAAGCCTCGACGACCAGTCCTTCCTATTAGGATTAACTGTTTTCTCTAGAATACGCTTAATTTCCCTGTTGGAGACCTCTACCTGACCACTAGTCTGTGGGTGATATGGGGTTGCTACTTTGTAGGTAATACCATATTGTTTCATTAAAAGAGAAAACGGTCTATTACAAAAGTGTGAACCTCCATCACTAATTATAGCTCGCGGTGTACCAAAACGTGTAAGTATGTTCTCTTTCAAAACTCGGACTACGACCCTGTGGTCATTTGTTTTACACTGAACCGCCTCAACCCACTTAGACACATAGTCTACAGCGCCAAGTATGTAAAGATAACCAAAAGAATTAGGAATGGACCCATAAAATCAATGCCCCACACATCAAAGACCTCAATCACTAAAATAGGGTTCAAAGGCATCATATTTCTACGAGAAATGGTTCCTAACTTCTGGCAACGCTCACAAGAAACACAATGACTATGGGAGTCTTTAAACAACGAAGGCCAGTAAAAACCACAATGCAATATCTTAGCAGTAGTCTTCTTAGCACTAAAATGACCCCCACATGCATGTTCATGACAAAAGGAGATAATCTTTGGACTGGTCACTCTCAACTATACATCTCCTAATAATGCTGTCCTGACAATACTTAAAATGATAAGGATCGTCCCAAAAGAAATGCTTAACCTCGGCTAAAAACCTAGAACGATCTTGCTTACCCCATTGTTGAGGCATTCGACCAGTAACAAGATAATTCACTATATTCGCATACCAAGGTGATTGGGAAACAGAGAACAATTGTTCATCAGAAAGCTATCCCTTATAGGAAGGGAATCATTAGGGAGACTAACAACTAGCCTAGACAAGTGGTCTCGCTACTACATTTTCGGCACCCTTTTTGTCTCTAATGTCCTGGACAAAATTCTTATAACAAAAGGATCCACCTAATCAATCTAGGTTTGGTATCCTTCTTAGACAAAAGGTATTTCAAAGCAAAGATGATCGGTATAGATTACGATCTTAGAACCTAATAGGTAGGATCTAAACTTATCCAAGGCAAACACGATGGCTAAAAGCTCCTTCTCGGTAGTTGTAAGTTCATTTGGGCATCATTCAGAGTTTTGCTAGCATAGTAAATTACATGAAGTAATTTGTTTTCTCGTTGACCTAACACAACACCTATAACATAATCTGAAGCATCGCACATAATTTCAAAGGGTAGGTTCCAGTTAGGTGCCTGGACTATCGGGGCAGTAGTGAGTAAATTCTTAAGCTTCTCAAAAGCCTCTAAACAAGCATCATCAAAGACAAACTTAACATCTTTTGCAAGTAAATTGCAAAGAGGTCTATAAATCAAGCTAAAATCCTTAATGAATCGACGGTAAAAACCTGCATGCCCTAGGAATGACCTAACATCTTTTACGGTTTTTGGGACCTGTAAAGTCTTAATAAGGTCAACTTTGGCTTTATCTACCTCTATACCCTTAGAAGAAACGATGTGCCCTAACACAATTCCTGATTTAACCATAAAATGGCATTTTTCCCAATTAAGCACTAAATTCTTTTCCTTACACCTAGTCAACACTAATGTCAAATGATACAAGCACTCATCAAAAGATGAACCAAACACTGAAAAATCATCCATAAAGACCTCTAGAAACCGTTCTACCATATCGGAAAATATGCTCATCATACAACGCTGAAAAGTCGCAGGGGCATTACATAGCCCGAAAGGCATGCGTCTATACGCAAAGGTACCAAAGGGACAGGTAAAAGTGGTTTTCTCTTGGTCTTCTGGGGCAATAACGATCTGATTATAACCGGAGTAGCCATCTAATAAGCAATAATGACTATGTCCAGCTAATCTCTCTAGCGTTTGGTCGATAAAAGGAAGGGGAAAGTGATCCTTCCTTGTGACCTTGTTCAATTTCCTGTAGTCAATACAGACACGCCATCCCGTGGTCACTCGGGTTGGAATTAACTCATTATTATCATTCTGGACTACAGTGATACCGATTTCTTGGGACAACTCGAACGGGGCTGACCCACTTCTTGTCTCGAAATTGGGTAGATAATACCCGCATCTAACAACTTAAGCACCTCTTTTCGAACTACCTCTTTCATGTTAGGGTTTAGTCGACGTTGCATCTCCCTCGAAGGTTTGGAGTCTTCTTCTAAATGAATCGATGCATACACACAAAGTAGGACTTATACCCTTAATGTCTGCTATAGTCCACCCTAAAGCTTCCTTATTGTCTTGAAGTACTTTTACTAGCCTAATTTCCCGATCACTATCCAAATCTAAGCTACAATCACAGGCAAAGTCTCAGATGGGCCTAAAAACACATACTTTAGAGTGTCGGGTAATGGTTTCAGGTCCAACTTAGGAGGCTCTTCTAAAGAAGGAATTAAGGTAGTCTCAGAAACTGGTAATGGTTCGAACCTAGCTTTCCATCTATCAGTGTCTAAGACAGGGGTAGAATCTAATAGAGCATTCACTTGTTCAATAGTGCTATTGTCGTCAAAATCTAAACCAAAATGGGATAGAAAACTTTCCAATGGGTCCTCAGACAATATGTTTGGTAATGAATCCTGAACTAAGGCTTCTATCATGTTCACCTCTTCAACACATGTGTCATCTAGCTCATAGGGTAGCTTACGACATTAAAAATGTTCATCTCCATAGTCATATTACCAAAAGATAAATTCATCACACCATTTCGACGATTAATGATCGCATTAGACGTAGCTAAAAATGGGCGACCTAATATCACGTGTATCCGGTTCTCTCGGGTCGTGGACAGGTTGGGTATCTAGGACCACGAAATCCACTTTGGATAAATAAACTTGTCGACCTCAATAAGAACATCCTCAATAACACCTCGAGGAATTTTAACGGACCTATCGCCTAACCGCAATGTCATCCGAGTAGGTTTCATTTCACCAAGTCCTAGTCGTAAGTACACATGGTACGGCATGAAGTTAACACCGGCTCCTAAGTCAAGTAAAGATTTTTCTACCCTGTTTACCTATTGTACAAGCAATGGTAGGGAACCTGGGTCTTTGTACTTTGGAGTTGTGGTGTTCTGGATGATTGAACTTACGTGACTAGCTAAAAAGGCTTTCTTATGGACGCTAAGTTTTCGCTTTCGCGTACACATATCCTTAAGGAACTTGGCATAAGCAGGAATTTGCCTAATTGCATCTAATAAATGAAGGTTTATGGTAACTTGCTTAAAAACCTCCAATATGTCATTAAAGTTCGATTCCTTATTTGTTGGTACTAATAGTTGGGGAAACGGGGCTCTAAGCACGAATCGGACCTCTCGAGAATGCAATTGACATCATCGAAACTTTATCAGTCCCCTTGACTAGTGGTGGTCCCGAGGGGTGAGATCCCGAGGGTGAACTACGGTATGTTCACTATCGGGCATGGTTACTCGATTGTCTACTACTCTACCAGTCCTAAGGGTTCTAATAGCATTCAACTGATTCGATGTTTTTGCACCTACTTCATGAACTCCTCTAGGATTGGGATTAGTCGACTAGGGAACCTTCCGTTATCTCTCTCACTTAAGGTCTTAGCTATTTGGCTCACTTGAAGTTCTAACTTAGCAAGGCTCGAGCATTAGTTTGAAAGTTCTGCTTGGTTTCTGTTGAAAACTAAGTTGGTTACGTGCTAACATATCCCGAGTTTTTGCTAACATCTTAATAGAGTCCTCTAAGCTAGTCATTTTATTTTCTGGGCCTGAAGAATTCTTAGTGTAACCAAAACCTGGGGGAGCATTAGAATTACTAAACTGACCTTGACTTTGGCCCTTAGACCACGAAAAGTTCGGATGGTTTCTCCAACCGGGATTATAGGTTTTACGAATATGGGTCAAAATTTTGACGGTTATCAAATCTAGTGTTATTATAGAGAGCATTGGCTTGCTCTTCATTATTATGGCCTTCCCAAAAAGGCTCCAATATACCACTAGTGTGACCCACTTCTAAAGCTTCTAACCTTTTCGCTATTGCAGCAATTTTGGCATCTGATTCATAGCCTCCTTCTACCCTATTAACGTTTCCTCTACCTAGAATTTTTTTTTTTTTTCTGGGGTTCCCTATTATTTTCCCATTGTTGGGTCTTTTCGGCGATTTCATGCAAATATGTCATCGCCTCATCAACTGTTTGGTTTTCAAACCCACCGCGTACACATAGATTCTACTGTGGTTGTAGTGGAATAATCTAAACCCTCATAAAGGATCTCGAACTAACCTAACCTTTTCGAGACCATGATGAGGACATTGGGCTAATAGATCATTGAACCTTTCCAAATACATATACAAAGATTCTCCCTCCGTTGAGAAAACGTGCAAATTTGCGTCCTAATAGACGATGTTCTCGTGCCTAAGGAAAAACTTGTTCAAAAGGCAGATGTAAGTTGTTCATATGTTTCAATTGAACCGAAGCCAAACTATATAGCCACGATTTGGCTTTATCTTTCAAGGAAAAGGGGAATAACCTGAGTTTCAAAGCATCATCATCAAGGTTTATAATCTTTAGGCTACTACAAATTTCCTCAAAGTCCCTAACATGAAAATAGGGGTTTTCATTTTCTTTCCCTAAGAAGATTATGAGCAGCTGCAAGGTCCCCAGTGTTTAAGTTCATAAGTTGCTTCTGCTTTCAAACTAACTCCGATACACGAGGGACGAGTAGCCCTAGTCGGGTTCAACAAGGCTTTCAAAGTTGCCATTTCTAGCACTATCGGAATATTAGGGATTGTCTCCCTGACGGACGTTCAAAAACGGACTCTTCAAAATTGGACTTTCTAAATTGAGGTAATCGAGACGCTTAGAACTACTAGGTTTCTCTTTAACAAATCTACCTAGGGCGTCTCTTTTACGTTCAGGCATGCAAAAGAATAAGGAAGGGGATTCTATGCAATCACAAATCAAGGCCGACTCAACCAGAGCAAACCTAGAGATTTCTAGCAAACAAAAAGCATGATGGCTCCACTTAGATTGTTTCTAGACCAGCTTCTAAACTTTCGAAAGGGAATTCGTTACAATTTAAGCAAACCCCTCTGGAATCAATCCGAGTCAAAGTGAGTTGAATCGAGGCGAGGGAAGCTCGGTGGAGCTTTGATACCCAAGGCCTCACCGGAATTACAATGCGGCGCAGTCACGCATTCAACTCACAGAAACCTTCATGAACTTCGAAGTGTGCTTAAAAGAGTAACCAATATTTTTCGAACGACTTTCCTATTAAGCTCGTTACCCTATCGGTCTTGTTCTAGTCAAAATTTTAAGGCTTAGGTTCGCGTAGGTTACGTGTTCCTAAGGCGGGCAAGAAGAGAACGGTGATGAAATCCGAACCCTTATCTTGTATGGTCAGGCCTTGCCCTTTACTAGAAAAATAAATATCCGTATTCAGTCCTCAACATATAAGCATACGAAGGAGTCCAGTAACTCGCTGACAGGGGATTCGCGAGTGTTTAGAATCTTACCTCCCGTTCCAGACGGGGGATGAATCGGTTGTAGTCGACTCGGGCCACTGACTCCTATGTCAGTGTACGAACCCAAGGTGCAGAGACAATATCGTAATTGTCCTCCTTCTCTGCAAACAGTTTATATTTAAAGTACCCTTCCGTAGGGTAAAAATAATAATAAAGTCCAAAGTCCAAAAGTCCAAAGTCCAAAAAGAAAAGAAAAATTACAAAAATAATAAACCCTAATACAATTTTTTTTTCTAAAAAATAAACAAACCCTAAAAACAAAATATCTAAAAGAAAATCGTCTTCTTTCTGTTCTTTTTGCTTTAATCTTTCGCTCCAAGTCTTTACGAAATCACCAAACTCCTTGGCTCAATTTTCTTTATGATCCAGAACCTGTAGACAAAAGATAACTACCCAAAAACGTAAAAAAGAACAAAAATAATAAAAAAGAAAAAAACAAAAACAAAAACAAATCTAAAACCCTAAAAACAAGTCCGCGTCGGCGGCGCCAAAAATTGATGTGATTTTTATGTTGTTGTAGAAAGTGGTAAGAAAGATGTAGTTCCTCTCAGACTTGTGAAGGATTTTTTAGACTCAAATTCAAAACAAAAATAGAAAACTCACTAAAAATTATAGCAAACTCTAAAAGATGTTATCAATATTAAAAGAAACACTGAGGCTAAGATTCCACTATTTTCCAAGTTCAAAGTGATTTAATCCAATATTTATATTCATGCAATTTTCTCATTCAAGTTGATTCTAAACTATTGCAACAAGTAGATTCTCAAAATAACAAGTGTAAATCCGAAGCATAGAACATCAAAAACCTAAGTCCAAGCATGCTCTATCAAAAGAAATCACAATTGCTTAACAAGAATCATCAAACAATTTTCAATCGAGGCAAATAATCATATAATAATTGCAAATAAATAAATAAAATAAAATATACCACTTTTTGTTGGAAAAATAGCTTCCTCTATCGCCTCGGAATGGGGTTTAGCTCCTCATATTAATCATGATCTCAAAATATGTGTTTATGGCTCAAAAGATGATTAAAAGGATGAAAATTAATAAAACAGATCCTTTTGCAACGCTGTAATGGCGTTACAAAGAAGTCGTTACAACTAATCGTTAGAGAGACCGACTTATTTACTCGTTGATTTGTCGCTTGAATCTAAGACCCGTAGAACGACTGTCTTTGAAGGCCTATTGTTCTTCGTGTTCTTCCCTGTTGCAGCAGCAGAACTCGATTCTCTGAAACTCTTTATTTTGTTCTCTGTGGTGTTCTAAACCTCCCTAAAGTTTTCGTACCCTCTCTATGACTTATCCCAACTCCTTTTATATCCCACAGGTCGATTGAAACCCTAAGAATATCTCCGATATTGTTTCTTCTCCTCACGGCCAAGTTACGACTTTTTTTATCTCTTCTCTCATGTACGCGTCATCTGGGTTGATCTAACGTACTAGAATCTCTCAAGGATATATCAGCAACCATTCTTCTCTTATCTTCAACCGGTAGTTTACATATTTTCAACCAAAATCCCGTGATACTCTCCAAGCCTCTGTTTTGTTTCTCCCGGCTTATCCAGCCCAATTGGTTGGGTCAAAACACTCGTATCACCTCTGTTTTGCTCTAACAGGTCCAGTCCACCAAAAACCCGCGATTGAATCTCTCTAAATCCGCTGAAAACTCGATCCACAAATCTGCCAGCGTGATGGTTCCGTTTTCCCGCCATTTTTGGATTTTTGAATTCTTGAAGATGAGGCGCCCCCTATCCAGAGTGGGGGTGCGAATAGCAGCTGCCTTGGGGTATCCTGAGGTTTCCCCTTAGTAATTTGGGTACCCCTTATCCGTAGTGAGGGTCCGAATAGTAGATGTCCTCCGGGTGCAACTTTTCGAGCCGATTTTTCCAAAAATGTTTGTTGGCCAAAAATACCTACACACACATAAAACACCATAATAAGTACAAAAATAAGCACTATGAATATAAAGAATCGAGACAAATTAGACACAAAAATGTGTCTATCACTAACCACCACTCCACTATCTTTAGTTTGAAAACCAGAAATAAGGCCTTCTTCTTGTGCTTTTTTTATCATGAAAGTGAGAGCTTCTCCAACTAATAAGAAAAGGAATGGTGATAAAGGATCACCTTGTCTGATTCTTTTATTGCTTTTGAAATAACCAGCTGCACTCCCATTAATTAATACAGAAAATCTGACAAATTCAACACAACTCTTGATCTAACTCCTCCATTTTTCACCAAACCCCATTAATTTGAACATTTCATCTAGAAAATTGCAGTTAACATGATCAAATGCTTTCTCAAAATCCACTTTACATAATAAACCTGGTTTGTCACTCCTTATTCTTGAATCTATAAGTTCATTAGCTATCAAGACACCATCAAGAATTTGCCTTTTCTTCACAAATGCAGTTTGATGCTCAGAAATGATTGAAGGAAGACAATGCTTAAACCTTTCATCCAAAATCTTAGATATAATTTTGTATGCTTCATGAATAAGACTTATTGGCCTTAAATCCTTAATCTCCTCAATACAATCTTTTTTAGGAATCAAAGCAATAAATGTATTCTTTAATCTCCAATTAAGATAGGATTTACCTTGTAATTCTTTGAGAATGTTGAGAAAGTCTTCTTTGAGAATGTCCCAACAAAGAGAATAAAATTTGATGGGAAATCCATCTGGCCCTAGTGCCTTGTATTGACCCAGCAATTTAATAGCTCCAAAGCATTCCTCTTCTTCAATATCTCTCTCTAACCAAATGCACATCTCCTGAGTTATTTGATTGAACTACATATTATCAGCTGAGACAATTTTTTGCTGCTGAGATTGAAATATATTTTGGAAAAAATCCACAATACCATCCTTAATTTCATTCACATCATAAGTGAGAACTCCATGCACTTTTATTGCTCCAATGTAACTCCTTATCCTTCTATCATTTGCAAGCCTATGGAAATACTTTGTGTTCTTTTCAAAGTCCTTGAAGTAGATTGCCCTGATCCTGATCCTGGTCCTCCACTTTTCACCCCTAATTATGCTCAAGTTACAATACTCTTGCCTGGCTGCAGCTCTCTCCTCCCATTGTGAAGTTAATAAACCATTGTTTGCATGCTCTATTGCATCCAGCTCAGTAAAAATATCCTCCAGCTCCTCAAGCCTACTATCAACTTCCCCAAACTCCCTTTTGCTCCAGATTCTTAACTGAATTTTAAGAAGCTGTAACTTTTTACAGAAGACAAAACCTGCACTGCCTGAAACCACATAGGAATTCCACATATCTTTCACAAAAGTAATAAAATTAGGATGTGAAAACCAAAAATACTCACAGCGGAATGGAGATGGACCAAACTTCACCCCTCCAAAGACCATAGATATTGAATTATGATCGGAACAAGGACGAGCAAGAACATGTTGAGTTGCTTGAGGAAAAACAGATTCCCACGTAGGACATAACAGAAATCTGTCAATTCTGCTCCTTACACTCTGCACTTGATTGTTTGTCCAAGTATAAGGAGCACCAATCAATGGCAAATCAAAAAGGTGGTGCCTTGAGATAAAATTATTAAATTTCCTCATGCCATTTGTTGAGTCTCCTCCTGAAGATCTTTCATGAACATAACGAATCTCGTTAAAATCGCCTCCAATTACCCATGGATAATTCCAAAAACATCTAGTTTCTTCAATCTCCCTCCAGAACAAATTTACTTCCTCAGTGTTATTTGCACATGGAGCATAAACTCCAGTGAACATCCATTCAAAAGAATTGGATCGATTTTTGCATAAGATTGTAATAGAATAAGGGCCAACCAAAGAATCAATAACTTGCAATTTTGAAGAGTCCCAAAAACAAAGAATTCCACCAGAGTTACCTTGAGAGGGTGAATCAAGCCAAAGAACATCTCCTTTGCCCCAACATTTCCAAGCTAACAAATCATTACATTGCTGAATTTTTGTTTCCTGGAGTAACAAAATTGTTGGTTTCCAGTCCTGCACTTTTTCTTCACAATGTCTCTTCTGTTGAGGTCATTAAGACCACGAATATTCCAAATAACTATTTTTAAATCCATCAGATAACTAAACAACAATCACATCAAAACCCATTTACTCAATTAAGCAGATTTTTGATTTTCCAAATCGAAATAAAGAAGATGAGATTTGAAGCCATCCACCATCGCATCATCAATTTCATGTTGTGCTCCTTGAAATTAAATACCTAACTTGGGACAAACAGACACCATTTGTAGAATTATATCTTCAAAATCTCTTCTAAGTGTTGGACATACTTTGTGTTTCATAGTACTCCACTTCTCATTTGTTCTCCAGAAGAAATCAAAATTTGCGATTCTGTCGTGCTTTATTAAATCTTGACTATGATTGATATGTGTGGTACCCATTGAATCAACCATCTATAAATATGGAATAGAAACATCAGCTTGCAAATACTCCTTGACTTCTTCTTCATTATGAAAGACTGGATTAGTAGCCGTTGTAGTTATGACAAGAGAATTCAAATTTGAATTAACTCTGGCCGAGTCAGATTCATATGACTCAACAACTACCAGACTTTTTGAGTTATCTGTATGATTGTCATCTGACTGACCCGGGTTAGAAATATCTTCACCCATTTTCGTACCCGATGAACCCATATCCGAATCCATAGAATTAGTTTGTTGAGCCATAACCGTTGAATTCAAATTTGAATTTAAACTTGCACCGCAAGACTTTCCTTTCTCTGCAATTGAAAATTTTCCAAACAATTCTTTTCGCCGAGAATCACGGGGTCTTAGAATTGGTTGAGGAATTCTCGGCCAATCTACATTGAATGAGATATTCTTTACTGATTCTACAGCTGGCGTAACAGCATGAACCAACTCCAGATTTTGAACGCTAATCTTCTTGTAAGTATGAATCGGGCTTCCATTACCATACTGTAAAGGTTGAATCTTGACTGGAAAGGAATATGAACCATAATGATAAAGAAAGGATGTTGTAATTCCATCAAAACTGCGAACCTTAAGATGAATAGCTGAAACATCTTCCCAATGTAGTGTTGAAGGATGTATCTCTAACATTCCACCAAATTTGGTGCATAATTCAGTGTACATTTCTTTTCCCCATAAGTTAAAAGGAACTCCAAAGACTTCGACCCAAGAACCATTAGAATTAATTTCTGGTAATGGAATAGAGTTTGAACCACTCCACCATGGAAGTAATCTGATTGACACATCTTCAAAATTCCAGAAACCCTTGTGAATAATAGAGTCCTTATCTTGATTAATTGCAAAGAAAAAAGCTTTTTTTATCCTCAAAGGGATATAACTCAAACCCTTTCTCCATATTAAATCTAGTAGCAATCTCCAATCCAAAACTGTTCCATGAGACAACAGTTTTAGAAGTTTCAATAATGATGGCTTGATTCCAGTTTTTTGACTCATTGAATTTAGTACTGGTCTCTTGTTGAGTAGTGTTGAACTGCTACTGAATCTCTTTATGCTTAGGCCTCATTGTTCCTTTGATAGAGAAAACTTTGGAGAAGTTATCTACAAATCGAGATAGTAGGAATCTATTAACCGAAGGAGGACGATATATATACCTGGACAGTAGTTTTAATTGATAACAACTGGAGATAGAACGTTGTTCGTTACATCGTTCATTTAAAATACAATTCCCTAACAAATCCTTTACAGGTCTCACCCCAGTATTTGATCAACACTTGAGAAACACGTGGTTGCTATATTACTTAGACTACATTTCACCGATTATTTCGAAAAGGTAATTAATTCTAAACTCTCTCTCTCTGTCTAACCTTTTCTTATTTCTCTCAATCTCTGTTCATCATCGACTCTTGTTCTAAAATAATAGTATGGTTGTGTTAGGTCGATGTTAATTGAGCGCAAAAACACAAGAAGATGCACATTTGGACATTAAGGTGCTATTGGTAATGATATTATAGAGCTAAATGGCAATTACAAAAAGTATGTCTTAGGACTGTTTTTGTGTTGATATTGTAGTCATGGTAGCTCCAGATTTTACCTCACTGTTTTCATGGGTTCATTTTTTATCAAGATCAAATTAAGAAGAAAAAGATTAAAGTAAAAATTGAAGCGAGAACAAAAGAGAAATGTAGCCTCAGTAATTATTTTTAGTCTTTAATATTTATTACTCTGGAGTAGGTATTGACTTTGGGGAAGCTTTGCGAATCGGGCGACCGCCGATTCAACCAACCATCACCGATTTTCACCATTTTTTGAAGAACAAATCCTTTGCATGTCTTGTTTTCAAGCTTAAAAAGATCCAGAAGTTCATGATTTAATACACTTATCTTGACCCTTTTCGATTCCTACAGAAGAAAACCAATTTTCTTACCCAAAAGTTTTTGATTAGCTGAATTTTCCTTCGGCCATGAAAGGCTAATTTCTAATTCATAATCTATGATGGCTGATTAATACTCAAGTTCTTCGATCTACTGTGAAATTATGGGGATATGATATAATACTGATGGAGCAGCAAGAAATTTTAGTCTTTGCAACAATCTCTAACCTAATTTTAACATGCTACCTCTGGCGGTAGAAATTAAAATTGGAATCCATGGAATCAGGTACTCTTAAATCTTGGATATGAAGGTGATGTTTTTTTATTCAGATTCACCCCTTTCGATTTTTATTGATTATAATCTCCTGGTCTTTTGGTGTATAGCTTTGACAATAATAATTATGTTTTCTCTTAATTTCTCTACATCCAGTTTCTATCGCGAGGTTTGGTGCAGAAATATTAGTCTTAAAATGGATTTTTAATCTCTTTAGTTATTCTCATTCTTCGTTTCTGAATTTGGTTTTTAATTTCTATTGCGATTTACTACATTAGTTTTTTATTCCATAATCTTCCTCCTGGAACTCTGTTAATTCGGATTCCATTCTTCTTGTGTTGTGTGTTTCTTGGCCCATGTTGTTTCTTTTCTTTTTGAAAATCCTCAAAATCTTTCCATGTAGCTTCATAGCTGGGTTTTTGTATCACCATGTTTGTTTTAGAATGGTGATGGATTTAAAATTATTATCATATTTTAAAAAATCTCCTAGAACTTGAGTTTGGTAGACAATTGGTCTTAAAAAATATTCCGGCGAACTGTGTGATGTCTAGAATTTGTGTTTTCATTAGGTTAGAATTGGGTTTGAGGTTAAAAGCTCTCCGCCCTTTCTGTGGTAAGTTCTTGGAGACTTATCTGTCTGTAAATGTAAAGTTTCCTGAGGTTTTCATAATCGTATTCAACATAATCTTGAGATGCATAGAGTCTTTCTTTTGTTCTAGGAGAGTTTGGAGGCCGGTTTTCATCCAAGAGTGAGAATGTTCTACTGATTTTTTAAATCCTTGTTCCTATCAAAATTTTGCATATCTATCCTCATCCTGGTTTTTGAATAAATCATTGTTTTTTTCGTTGGATTGGAGGAATTATGTCCTATGGTTGTCTCCTTTCCTGTCAAAGCTAGCTTTTGATTTGAGTCCTCCTTTATATCTCGGTGTCTTGACTACAAATGGCTAGTTTTTTATTCTTTGGGGTGAATCTTGGATTTCATCACGCTTCATTTTACGTGGACTCTGTGGACTGAAGGGACATAGTTTAGCTGAGTACTTTAATTTGAAAAGATTCATCAACAAGCATAAGTTCAATTTGGGTAGTTTGAAGCTTTTTAGTTGCAGAACAACAACATTATGCAATTGCCAGTCAATATGGAGCATCTTGAAAGTTAAGTTTATTACATTGGTTCAGCCGGAGTTGGAGTATTCAGAGAACAGTTCCACCATTTCTTCAATAGAGGCTTTTATTATGAACTCCAGTCGAGCATAATAACAATGAAGATAATGCCCGAGACAGTTTCAACATCATGAAGTACCATTATATCCCCTAAAACAGCAGTAGATCAGCCACATTACTTTAGAAGAACTTGTTGTATAAAGACGCTATCAGAGATTATGACCTCTTTTATTCTGGTTTGTTTTCTTTTCCTGTTTAATTTCGGTAGCCTTAGTTTAGTCTATTTTTGCGTCAAAGTTTTTGTTGGTCAGTGTATCTTTGTAAGTACCATTAGTCACTCTAATTTTTAGCCATGTCAATACCCCTTTGTCATTGTAAATTTTGTCCTCTGTGCCTTGGTCCTTTGTTAGGGCTTAATTCAATTTGCACCCTTATTTGTTCCTCCTGCAACAACTGTGTTTGTTCCCAGTTTTATAGTAATTTAGCTCAACTACTCTTTTCTTCTGCTCCAAAAAACTGCTTTTGCTGTCTCTTTCTGCCCATTGTCTATTGCCTTTCAAACTCTGACATTGTTTTATCCACCTTTTATCATCTTTTTCTTCCTTTCTGTCTAAGTTTTTTTTTGTTAGTCTTTTGTCACCTTTGCTATTTGCAATAATGAGGTTACTCTCCTGGAATTTCCAGGGTATTAGTAATCCTCTGACTAAAGACCATTTAGATTACCTCTGCCAATACTACAAACCTGATGTCGTCTTCTTAGCAGAGACAAAAGCCCCCTTGTCTCGGATGGACTTGATTTTAAAAAAACTCCCATTTCCATGACTGGTTTATTGTGCCTTCTGTGGGAATAGCGAAAGGGCTAGCAATTGCGTGGCATAATAATATAGACATGAGATTAATATCTTCAAAGCTTAATGTGTGCCACTTCGAATTAAAACTGGGAGATTTAGAAGTACTGATTACTTGTGTTTATGGAGTAATTGATGCTAATGATAAAATAGAACAGTAGACTCATATTTCAGAGCTATCAAAACTCACTACCAAACCATGGATTCTAATTGGCAACTTAAACGTAATTTTGGATCCGGCGGAAAAACAAGGTGTAAATCAGCCAAGCACCAGCAGTAAATCCTTCATTGTTCAAACTATAGACTCTCTGGGATTACAAGACGCGAGATACGAGGGAGCTCCTTTAACTTGGTCAAACAATCGAAAAGGTGACGCAAACATCTGCGAAAGAATTGACATAGCGTTAACTTCCTTTCTCTGGGCTCGGAGTTTTCCGGACACTAAGGTAACTCACCTCCCGAGGGTAGGTTCTGATCATACGCCTATTTTATTAGATTCAAACCCAGGAAAAACTAGGCTCCATAAACCTTTTAGATGTCTTAGGTCTTAGTTAACTCATTCCACTCTACCTGAAGCCTCTTGGAAATTACACTCCGCCAATTCCAATGAGACAACTTTTGATGGGCTTCTAAAATTTCTATCCACCGATTTAGCCCATTGGAACTCAAATATTTTTGGGAACATACACAAAAATATTAAATCCTTAAACAATAGAATTGACAGTATTCATAGATCCGGAAATATCTCTAAAGAAATAGACAAACTAAAAAATCTTCAAGCGGAGCTAGGAAAATGGTACAAAATCAAAAATGATTATTACCATCAACTTTCTAGGGATAAGTTCTTCAAAGAATATGATCAGAATACAGAATATTTCCATGCCACCGCCTCAAATAGAAAAAGAATCAATGCGATAAATTCTCTTAGAGAACCTTCTGGGATATGGCTTTCAGATAAGGATCAAATCAACTCTCTGCTGGTTAAACATTTCTGACAAATAGGCTCGTCCCAAAACAACAACTTCGATTTTGATCTATCTACCATCATAAATCCTTGCATCAATGTCGAAGAAAATGCCTCATTGATAATAATACCCACTAAAGAAGAAATATGGCTCACCCTTTCTAATATGAATCAATGGGGAGCCCCAGGCTCGGATGGTTTTCAGCCAGGTTTCTTTAAAGCCAAATGGGACATTCTGGGAAATGATATCATCGGCACTGTCCAAGAGTTCTTTTGTTCGGCCACTCTCGACAAAGATCTTAATCATTCTTTCCTAACCCTCATCCCAAAAATTTCCACACCCCAACCGCCGGGAGATTTCAAACCTATTAGCCTGAGTAATACCATCTATAAAATCATCTCAAAAATATTAGCTAATAGACTAAAACCCATTCTCGGTAAAATAATCTCCCCCAATCAATCGAATTTTCTCCCTGGTCGAAAAAATCACAGATAACATCATAATTGCTCATGAACTTATCCATTCGATGAAAACCTCCAAGAAAAAAAAGGGTTTCCTGGCATCAAAGTTAGACCTATCAAAAGCTTTTGATAGGGTTGAATGGAATTTTATTGAGAAAGTCCTCTTAGCTTTTGGTTTCTCGGAATTTCTGGACAAATCTTGTTCTGCAATGCATTTTGACAACCTCCTTTTCAATTCTTATAAATGGTTCCCCGGGATCATGTTTCAATACTTCTAGGGGTTTAAGACAAGGTCACCCTTTATCACCATATCTTTTCCTATTATGCATGAAAATTCTATCTAGACTCCTCGAAAAGGCAATTGAAGACAAGAGAATCTCTGGGTTTTCAAATAAACAAAGATGCTCCAAATATCTCTCACCTCTTCTTTGCGGAAGACTGCTTTTTATTTACAAAAGCGGACCTGGGGGAAGCGAAAAGTCTCTTGGAAATATTACAATTATTTGGGAACATCACGGGCCAAATGGTTAATATTCAAAAATCCATCGTCTACTTCAGCCCAAGAATACATCCAAGACATGGAAAGATTATAGCAAAAATATTAAAAGTCCCGCTGATGACAAAAAATGATAGATACCTGGGTACCCCGCTATTCTTTGACAAGAACCGAAAAGCCAATTTTGAGCCTCTGCTACAACGTTATTATTCTACGTTACAAGGTTGGAACTCTAAACTATTATCTCAAGCGGGAAGGACTGTATCGATAAAATCTATCCTTCAATCGTATCCAACCTATCAAATGCAAGTCCTCGCCCTGCCAAAAGAAACTCTTGATCAACTCGACCGCATTCATAGAAACTTCTGGTGGAAAAAAGATGGGAAAAAGAGACAAGGAGGATTTATAAAGGCTTGGGAAAGTATATGCAAGCCCATTTCTCAAGGTGGTTTAGGAATTAAAAACCCCCATCAATTTAACTTAGCTCTTCTCACTAAATTGCTAGTAGACTGGTAACCGAGCAAGACCAATTATGGGTCAAACTCTTAAAAGCAAAATATTTCCCAAACGCCCACCCTCTCGAAAAATCCAGAACTTCGAATCTATCGTGGATTTGGACCATCATACAAAAAGGTTTAGAGTTAATAAAAGGTAATTTTATTTGGCAAGTCAAAAATTGAGCTTCGGTGAAAATTTGGGAAGACAGATGGATCCCTAACGCAGATATAATACAAAAAATCCCTAACATTCAAGACCAGCACCTACAAGAGTTCAAGATCTAATAGCGGATCTAAATAGATGGGATCAAGAAAATCTAAACCAATTCTTCTACCCGGAGGACAAGGAAAAAATCTAAGCTTTAAATCCAAGGAAACAAGAGCAAGACATTATTAGATGGAGACACCATCACTTAGGAAAATTCTCGACCAAAAATGTTTATACTTTTGTAGCCAATCAAGACCTCGACAATAATGATAACCTAGATTTCCCATGGAACAAGATTTGAGGAATTCAAGCCATCCCAAGAATTAGACTTTTCATCTGGAAACTAGCACAAAAAGTTCTCCCAACGTCGGCTAGATTAGGTGCTCACAATATGGAAATCGACCCGATTTGCCAACTATGTAATAATCAAGCGCAAGAAACGGAAGTTCATCTCTTCTGCGAGTGTCCTTTTGCAAGAGTCGTTTGGTCTGGTCTATCCCTAAATAATATAATCTATAGTTACTCTCCCAGCACCGTTATTGACTGGATTAAATGGTGGATTACAGAAAATCTCCACCACACTTTGGTTCATTTGGAAGTATAGATGCTCGGTAGTTTTTGAGAAAATCCACCCAGACCCAGTCAGTTTAATAGGGCAAATCAATAATTTATTACATTCCTCACCGTCAAATACCCTTCAAAGAAATAATAAGAATCAAAAGAAAATATCAATCAACGATTCTTGGTCCAACCTGAATTCACATTGGATAATCTTCATTGATGCTTCTTTTAAGAAAGAGGATTCATCGATGGGATATACTTTCATTCTATATTCTGTTGATGAAGAGACTTTAATGCATCTTTCTGCGGGTTCGGAGTGGGCAACGTCATCTTTCCACGCAGAAGCAAAGGCCTTGCTAAAGGCAGTTACGTGGTTAAAAGAAAATATTTTATCAAGTGTGTTCATTGTAACTGACTGCAAAGCTTTGGCAGACAATTTAAACAAGGTAACTACAGAATCTTCGTTATCGGCGGATAACACCTTGCAGGAAATAAGGATAATATTGAGCGATCTACCTCAAGCTAAAGTGAAATATATAAAGAGGAAGAACAATGAAGCAGCGGACTACATCGCAAAGGAGGCAAGGATTAAAAAGCTACAACACATGTCTGAAAACCTAAAACAAAAAGTTCATAAATCTAGCATAGATTCTAATATTTTTGATAAAAATGATTTTGTAAATCTTACTACATTTGCTAGTTTTAATATATGATCTTTTTCATCAAAAAATAATAATTTATTACTCCAATTCCCCATGTCATGTGGGGTGTACCTAATATTTAATACAAAAAATATAAGGGATAATTGAAGTTTGATACTCAGGTTTTGACCAACACTAGGCTTTGGTCTAACATTTGTCCAACGTTAGGGCTTGGTACCTGGACTGGATGTTGACCCGCGCTGACCGTTAATGACCACACTTTAATTAATTTTAGGGAATAAGAATATTTTAAATTAATGAGTTTACAAGTATATCCTTGACGTGGGTCCATTATCCAAGGGTCAAAAAGAAAAGAAAAAGATTACGATCATGATGTCTCCGTTCTCTTCTCTTTTAGCTCCGGCTTAGACTCATTCACAGATAAAACTCTTCTCCTTCTTAATTTCTTATCTAGCTTTCTGCTACTGCATCTTTATTCTTTAGAATCTCCAGTATATTTATTTTTTTCTTCTTTTTAATGAAATCCATCACTTGAACAGTGGTAGTGAGAAAGTAACAGAGACTGGAAAATGTGATGTACAGAGAGATTGAAGAAGAATTTCTTTGGAGAATTTCTTCAAACAGTTATTGAGCGTGAACTGGTGTTGGTAGAGGTGAGCTTCTCTTTCTTCTTCTAACTCTTGTTTATCTCCTTCCCTGCAATTAACCGCATATCAAGACAATCCCATATCGCTTACACCATTCAACATCAGATTACAGTGACAAACCGCGTCAATTTGTTTCCTCCACTTTAACTGGCAGCGACATTTCTTTTATCTAATCACTACCATTCACAGCCACTATTGATCCTTGTGTAACAACTCAAACAGACCCATCCACAGAAGAACACATACTTATCTCTTCTTGCGATCATCACCTGTAACAATGGCAGCAACTCCCTTTCATGTTTCACATTGGACCCATTTTGTTCGCTGTCTAAAACAGCACAATACTGGATCTTCTATTTCGAAATTCCTTGCAAACCCTAGTCTTTAAGAGCTCAGAATCACCATTAACAACAACAATCGGAAAATTGATAGCAAAAACAAATCTTGTTGATTTAAATTTATAGTAGCGGCGGTCACCGTTCGGAGAAGGAGAAGGCGAAAGGATGAGGGTTATATTGAATGGGTATTTTGTAACTATTATTAGAATTAGGGGCATAATTGTAATCTCGTTTATTTATTTAATTTAATATAATTTTTCTTTTTATTTACTAAACAGAAGTGAAGATTTAACGGGTCAATTACAGTCAACGTCCAATCCAAGTACCAAAGCCTAACGTTGGACAAATGTTAGATCAAAGCCTAGTGTTGGTCCAAACCTGAGTACCAAATTCCAATTATCCCAAAATATAAACTGAGGTTAGACATAAACCAATAAAGATGAGAGGAATGTGCATCCCTAGTTTAGTGGGGGTGCACATAGATGCACTCGGTTTAGTTTGTGCTTAGTATCGGGGAAAGAAATCACGTCTATGGAAATCGTATCCAAGGGAAACAATTTCCATGGGAAGATAAAGAACGCGTAATTGGGGGATATATATTCTAATTGGGGGATATGAATTACTTCCCCCAACCAAAGGTGGCTGTTAAGGGGTGTTTTTTTGGGTGCGAAAATACTAAAACACCCTTATATTAATTAAAAACATTATGAAAAGACTGTTATACCCTTTCAACTAAAACATAAAATCAAATAACCAAAATAATATATCCCCAATTCAATTCAGAACCGGCATAGGTCTTTTTTTTGAAAAAAAAAAAAATTCTTCATCTTCTTCCTCATCGTTCATTCTTCATCGACGATTAATCGTTGAATCAAAAATTTCTTCGTCGATTAACATAACATAACCATGCCTCCAAGAACCAAATCGAAAGCAAAACCGAGAACCAAATCGGCTTCTCAACAAATACATGAATAAAGAATCGAGAACATTGCTCAACAACTAGAAGAGGACGCAACAGCGTACCCGGATGACCAAACACTCATGGCTTCTCTGAGAAGGTAAGTGATTTTGAACTCATTTATGATTGTTTTACTCGATTTGTAGCCATGGGTTTAGGTTAGAATCGCCAACAATAGCTGAAACTGTCGAGTTACAGAGAAAACCGGCATTGGATCTTGGTTTGAATACCAAGCCGGTTTAGTTACCGGCATAGAATTTGGGTCGAATACCATACCGGTTTGCATTCCTGAAATCGAATTTTTTAAACCGGCATAGAATTTGGGTCGAATACAATACCGGTTTTCATTCCTGAAATCGAATTTTTTAAACCGGCATTGAATATTGGTCGAATACCATACCGGTTTGCAACTAAAAACACACAGGAACTTAATTTTGTGTACCGGCATTATATCTAGGTTTCGTGAATGCCGGTATGTTAAAACCGGCATTCTTTAGTTCAATTTGTAAATGCCGGTATAACACTTAAAACATACAGGAACCTCACTGAAATGGTGCTCAATACCGGCACATAATTTAGTTTCTAGACAATATACCGGCATGCTCGATATTTATTGTCTTATGCCGGTCCATGTTACCGGATTTGGTTTGTTTAGGAATTGGTATGCCGGTTCCTAAACTGCCATGCCTTTTCTAATGTTTGTTTTGTTTGCTTATGTTATAGGTCAAGAGCCAAAGAAGCGAAGAAAGATAAAGGTCCTATCCTCACTAAGAGAAGGAGGAAGGACGGTCTTGATACTCCTCGGTCCTCGCCTCCACGGGGAAAGACGACGGGTCGCAAGAAACGTTTGGGGTTTGAAACAAGAGGGTCAATTTGGGAGAGTGGTGGTGAACGTAGTGCACTTGCAATCCGTGAAGGTACTTGGAACACATGAGGACGATGAGCATGATGGAGTGGAAAGTGAGGAGGAAGATGATGAGGTTCCCCAAGTCAATTAGCAAGCCAAAGCGAAGTTGGTGGGACTAGTCAACAACCAACACAAGGCAAGGACAAGGGCAGCCGAAAACAGAAAGTTAAAGGTTGTCACCTTCCTCACCTTGATGACATGTTACCCGACCGCGATGATGGTAAAATTTTGGGTCAAGCTCCGGAACCGAAAGTACTCTTTAGATACAAGCACTCTTGGGCTCGTACTATATTTCAAACTTATGTAAGCATTTTTTATTTTGTGCATGTGCGTTGTTTTATCTTTTACATCATCTCTTAATAGTATTATCTCATATTTGTAGGATCATACTAAGGCTGTGCGTGTTTGCCGAAACCAAGCCGCGGCTCATTGGGATTTGTCGTCGGAGCATGAAGATGTCCAAACATTAGTAAAGAACTCGGTCTTATATTCTTTGGTTGAAAATTACGTGATTCCGGATATCAGACCGTCAATTGCTTCGTCGAAAGGTACCATGGTGAAACCGATACAATGCACTTCCCGTTTGGTGAGATGACCTTGATTCCTGAAGATGCTCATAACATTCTAGGCTTGAATGTTATCGGCAAATCAATTTCAGAATGAGTTGATTCTCGGGACCTAGAATGGTCGAAGTTGCACGATTTGACCAAAAAGCTGTTTGGTTGGGACTTCAAAACTTCTTCGGATAGCTTTTATGTAGCATCGAACGGAAGTAAGACGAAGACATTCAAGGCGACGATGCTTAAGAAGATGTTTGAAAATACAAAGGCTAGAAGCTCGAAGGATGGATGGGACCACAAACAAATTCGGTATACAGCCGTCGCGTGCACTGTTATACATCTTGGGCACTAGGGCATTCCCTGACACTAACGGCAACAGGGTAAGTGCAAACTTTCTCCAGTACCTTGACCCGTTGGAAGGTGTCCATGGCTATTCTTGGGGCACCGCAGTCATGGCACATTTGATGGCGGAGATGAGAAGGGCTTCATTGGATAAAACAAACCAATTTGTCGGGAATTTCACTCTACTCCCGTGTACAAATTTCTTTAATATATTGTTGAGATGTATTTTTTTACTTATGTTCACATGTTTATTGTTCAAATTGGATTAGGTGTGGTGTTATGAACACTTCCCAACCTTATTCAAGGACTGCCAATTCTTGAAGATCAAAGACCTTACTGAACCCGATACCCCTAGAGCTCAGAGGTTTGAGTTTAACAGTAATCCGAAGCCCGGTAACAAAGGTCGAGTCATCGATATGAGATTGGCTCTGGATGCTATGAGGAAGGAAGACGTTGTGTTCGACACTTATAAGGAGATTAGAGGATACCGTCCAATTCCAAGAGATGTTGCATTTTACCATGGGCCGTTGTACCACCCAAAAGGATACATCATGGCCGATCCATGCCGTGTGATGCGCCAACATGGATTTAAGCAATTATCCAGTCTTTGGTCGACCTCTGATGATAATTATCTTTGATGCGTGTCGTAACCACAACAAATTAATTCAAGATTTTCCACTTAATTAAAAATAATATAATGGAAGTCAAGTTCGTTCCCACGAGGAGCAAGAGATTCTAGTTGTAAAAATTGTCACAAAAAGGGGTGTAAAAAGCAAAAGAAAATAAACAAAGCAATTAAAAGATAAAGTTGAAAGCAATAAGAGAGATAAGATCAAGGAATCCTTCTTCGTTGCAAAACAATGAATCAAGTTATGTTCTTTTCTACTTGTTATTAGTCACGATTATCACCAACCGTAGGATAGCGAGGTCCACTTAGCTAGCCCCAAAATCCCTAATTTCACCGAGTAACAGTCCGCTTAGTTATCGATTCTATTCAAAAGAACCACCTTGAGGTTCGCTTACAAGATGTAATTCCCTGAATGCATTAAGATCTATGAATTTAGGTTTAGTACTAGTAGTTAGACTCGGTTCGCTTGGTCCACTTTCTAGCGTTGTTTCTACACACAATTGCTCCACGGAATCCCTCCGCAAGGTCTCGTGTTTGCTACTTATGTAAAGAGTCAAGAAACGATTACTTATCCCCTAACTTTCACTAGCATTAGATTAAATCGACAAATCAATTTAGTTGGCCACCCAAACAATCTATCAATCAATCATGAATGTCTTTAAGATCATTCCTATTAGTAAAAACAATCGATAATCATGTGAAAAACCTCAAGATAGAATTGAAACAATACTCAAAACATATATTAAGAACTAGGAATTCATCCTCAATCTATAATTAAATTAGCTACTCATGTTAAAGAGTTCACACAAAGAATAAAGAAAAGAGAAGTGTTGTGTGTAGAGATGTGTGTGTAGAGAGGTGTAGAAAACTTCTCTATTTATAGGCTTCAATATTCTCCAACTCTTCCAAGGAATAGAATCCTTTTCCTTTAGCAATTCAACTTCCAAATTCAAGTCTTCCTCATCTCTTCCATCTTCTCTTTCCAAGTTTGAGCCCAATTCTCCATCCAATTCCTAGTCCAAGTCTTCACACCCATGAGAGAAGTCCATAGAAAATTCTCGGAATTTTTGGCTCGCCGGAAAATCGGTATTGTGGCTTAATCCGACCGAAAACGTCACCGCCGGCCACCGAGAATTCTCGTCCGTCGGTGGAATATTCGACGGAATATTCCGTCGATCCCACCGTCAGGACTAACGGTCAAACGGGTCAACCGTTAGTCAACAGGGTCAAAGGAAAAGAGAGTCAGCTGAGTCAACTCGGGTCAAATCGACCGAGTCAGGTGAGTCAGGGTCTGAGTGAAAGTCTAACTGGGCTAGTCAGAGCCTGATTGGCACATGCCTAGGCCATTTTGCAACTTGCATAAGTCATAATCTTCTGCGACTCTATGATTGTGCACCATAATCTCTCAGAACTCCTTCACACCTCGCCACCGCCTTCTTCTTGCCCTGAGCCACCAACAATCTCCAATGAGAGCCACTGCATTGCCATAGCCTGCCTTCAGCTCTGCAACATCATATAACTCCTGCAATCCATTCTCCAATGTTGTAGCTCCATGAACTCATTCTCTGCATGTATTCTAGTTCCTTGCACAGCATCAACACAAATCCACCACATCTGACCTAAGCATACATCTAACCACTACAGCAACTCACTACTGCCACCATCTCATACTGCAACACAAACCCATTCCTCCATCTCGAGCTTCCAATTCGCTTAACAACTCCACTTGCTACTTCATCCGAGCCGCAATCACCTCCCGATTCAAGCTCAAATAATCTGCAACACCAACAGACCTTTGTAGCTCATTGCACCATCATCTCTTTCCACTCCATTCTCACCCTCAAACTCCAGATAAGACAAAGAACATTCTCTTCTTAAGCTCTTATTGCACCTCGCCTTCCTTGGCTCAAACCATTGCAACCCGAGTTTCACAACTCGGCCATCAACTCACATTTGCTTAATAACCATGATAATCACCACCGCTGCACTGCAAGCATTACAACACAACCACCATGAGCATAACATGTTCATTCAATCACAAAACTCTGTGTGTAACACCATACCCACCAACTCAATTCCTTTTCCACCTTTCATTCAATCAACACAATTACCACCACCTTCAAATGAGCTTATACAATTAATTGCTCTGATTCCTCCTTAGCCAAACCGTAACTCAAATTCCAGTCCATACCCTTCTTATATTCAACGGCGACAAGAACCCTGCAACCTTCATCTTCAGACCCAACATCTCCATCGATTTGTGGTAATTTTTTCTCAGATTCATAGCAAACCCTAACATCAATTTTTTCTTTCATCTCTCAAAGAAACCCATTTCTCTCGTTGAACTCAATCTCCACCTTTTCTATCAATCCACCAACAACCCATCTTCACAGATCGAACCCATAATCAACAAATAGCCTTTCTTCTCTCTTCTTCTTCTCAATCTGTTCTTCAATTTCTCTCGCATCTCGATCTCTTCCATGACAAAGAATAAATGATCCCTATCTTTCATAATTTCAATTTCTCAATTTGTTCTTCAAAATTTCTCTTCTCCTTCTAGCCTTTTTTCTTTCTTTCCTCTCATTCAGGTAGAACCGAATGATATGAATTGAATGAGAGAAAACATTAGGGTTGTGTAATAATCTGGGATTTAGACGCCCAACATAAGAACCACCCCTGATGGGTGCCTATATCAGGTGGTCGCTTTGATAAGGGCTAGCCAAGTTTCCAGCCCCCTTAACCTTGACTGACCTGTCTGTAGTGATCCTCCCAAAAGAGTTGCCCCTTAACATTAACTGGGTTCCGTATAGTGTTTGCCCATGAAATGACAATTTTGCCCTTTTGGCTCAATTTGGGTCATTTATTCTTCTTTTCCTCCGTGCGACTCCAAAGTAGCTAATAACTCAAAACACACGTAAAATACATAATTTACAAGAAAAATAGCAAAGAAAGCATAAACAATAGATAGTAAATAAGATGTATTCTACACCCTATCAAATTCCCCCACACTTAGACTTTGCTAGTCCTCGAGCAAATCAAACTAAAAACTTACAACTTCAAAGCGTTCAAGCGTCACAAGCATCCAAAGAGTTATGAGGACATAGAGTTTCTGCATACTAGTAATAAGAAGTTAGAAATACTAAAGAACATATTCTCATTCTTAAATGTTGAGTGAGAAAGAACCACACCATAATAAGAGAACGCGTGTTTGAGAAACGATCAATAAGCATTTCGCCTCGACTTCTGCCTCACCAAAAAGGATTTTATGATAATTGCACTCAAAAAGACGGCTTTTTTATGGTTCTCACATGTGTGCAGGTAGGAATGAAGAGAGAATTCCGCAACACGTTGAATGGTGGGAAGGACAACTTCCGAAATATTTTAAAACCCACATCTTTTAATATTTTGAAAAACCATTTTTCTGACGATCTCTACAAAAGGAAATCAACCATTATTATCGAGGATGAGATTACTTACTCACCTTCACATCCGATCGCCAATTATGATAACACCACTCTCACGGCATCCAATAGAAACGTCTTCCGCTCCTTGTCTTGAAATTCTTGGTCTTTGTCTTCGGTTTCAACTATTGATGATAAACTCTTGAATTTCATAAATCCTTAACAATTTGTAACCTTTTACCTTAAAAATCCTTGTCGCTTGAAACTTCCTTATATAATTTCCTTCCCCACGGCTTATTAAAACAAAACAAATATCTCTTTTTTTTTTTTTGAAATTAGAGAAATAAAATACAAAAAATAAACCATGGCCGTGGGAGAAGTATTTTACCGCTTGATTCTTCACAACTTGTATCGCCTCAAAATCATAAACTTCAACAATTCTCACCTTTTGATTTTCTTCACTCTTGTGAATAAGTCTCATACTTGAATATAAAATTACCTCATTATATTGTAAGTCCTCAACATATATGTAAAAATCTGCTCTTTGTATGTCGCTTTACTTGTATTTGAAATTTGCTCTTTTTCTCGTTCCGTCGCTTGTAAACCTTAAACTTTTCCAACTTTCCTTGTAGATTTTGATGTCGCTCCTTGTTGATGATGAGAGTGTTTCTATGGATCCGTTGTTGTCGCGAGAGAAAATGGTGCTAACTGCAAATCGAACTACAAGAAGGAAGCTTTCATCCATGGATGTCACCCTCATGATTGACATAATTAGCACTCAAGAGATCAAAGAGTAGTGATTCTATTGGTGGGAAGTTGGGTAGCTCACCATTCTACCCGGAATTTACGTACGGTGACACACACTCAAAAGAAACTCTTTAGTAGATGGAAAATTTCTGGTCGGTGCCTCACATGATATGAATACGGGTAGTCTCCACTAATGATTGATCAGCAACTCTAATAACGCATTTCTCCCTGCACCAAATTCGCATCACCGGCATGATTAAATCCATTATTTAACACTCTAACAAACAAGAAATCTGAATGTAGTTCTCTAACATTTCCAAGTTCAATTATGTCGGTCAAAATCTCTATGTAAACATACCTAGAAGTATGCTAGTGACTCTAAAATCTTTAAAAGTTGGAGGTTTTATGTAAAACTTTTTTTTTTTTTTTTTAAAAAAATTTTTAAATTTTTTTTGTAATTTTTTTTTTTAAAAACATGCTTAACCACACCTCCACACTTAAACCTTACATTGTCCTCAATGTAATTGAATCCTCCTAGTAAAGTCAAGGTGGGAATTTTAACATGATAAGAAACAAGAAAAAGAAATAAAAAAAACAAAAGGATAAGAAATACAAAACCGATGGGTTGCCTCCCATTAAGCGCTTGTTTTAAAGTCGACGGCCCGACTTAGCTCTTGCAAGATTCATTCCCCATATACTAACAATCTGAAAATTTGAGGATCCACCCATAATACCTGTTTTGCAAACACTAACTCCATACAAATATTAGCACAAGAAAACAATAGTGAAATTATCGCTCGATAGAAATTTCCCCCACACTTATTCTCGTCCACACTCGGAAGTGTATAAAGAACATAGAATTTGAGAACTTCCATGTATTCCTCTTGGCAAACCTGCATGGTGTTAGCATCAAGTGTTTCCAATGGTGGATATCTAGAAACAAAATCATCCAAAAATACTTTCGAAGCACATACATTCAAACCAATAAGAGGTAAAGGAGAAGAATCAATATGCAAAGGGTTAGACAAACCTTGCACAATTTCTTGTATTATAGAATCCTCTTCATCCTTAAAAAATTCAAGTGAAATACTTACCTCTTGTATATCGTGGTCCTCTATTAAACCTTGCAACCATTCTTCGTCGTTTTCTACCTTAACCAAAGTCTTGGCATCATTAAAATCATTGGCAAGTTCAATTGGGTCTTCCACAAAATCAATGAATGTGGTTTCATCCTCTAGCATCATCTCTTCAACATTCTCATCATCGGAATCGGGCCATTCTTCTCTCATATAATCTTCCTCGGTATAAATTGTAAGATCTTCTTGTGAGGGTGTTACTTCGTTTACAACAATAGGCAAGTGATATCCAAACTCCTCCTTTTGAATAGGTGAAGGATCTTTATTATGATCCGGAGTTGGAATAACTTCCTCATTGTTGCAACGTTCATACACTTCCGCGGACTCATATCTTTCCCTAAGAAATTTTTTCCAAGCAGTAAATGCATCTTCCTCAAGCTCTTCCTTTTGAATAGGTGATTGATCATTATCAATATCAAGGCTCAAGTATTCTACACTAGCGTCATCAAAAGTCTCCAAAGGTTGATTAATTTGTTCGTATAATTTCTCCGAATTCCTTTGAATTTCTTGATGTGATTCTTGCAACTTTTGTTGAAGATCCCCAATCATGGCGTTGTTTTATCTCGCAAAACTAGAGAATTTCGATCATAAATAAAACTATCCTCCCATCCTTGTGATTGTCCACTTACATACCCGTCATAAGGTTGTTGATATGTATGAGAATATCCATAATGTTCTCGTAGGAATTTGATCATAGCCAAAAGATTGGTTTTGATTGTATCCTAAGGATGGTTGGAAGTTGTCATAATGTTGAGGTTGAAAACCGTATTGATTGTTGTAATATGCTTGCTCTTGTCCACCATACATGGAAAACCGATACCTGAAATAAGATTCTCAGAAACCAAGTTAGATACGATATAGAATCCAACAAAGCAAGAAAAAAAGAAAAATAAAAACAACTAAAATCATCCGCTGCTCCCCGGCAACGGCGCCAAAATTTGATGCGTGTCGTAACCACAACAAATTAATTCAAGATTTTCCACTTAATTAAAAATAATATAATGGAAGTCAAGTTCGTTCCCACGAGGAGCAAGAGATTCTAGTTGTAAAAATTGTCACAAAAGGGGGTGTAAAAAGCAAAAGAAAATAAACAAAGCAATTAAAAGATAAAGTTGAAAGAAATAAGAGAGATAAGATCAAGGAATCCTTCTTCGTTGCAAAACAATGAATCAAGTTATGTTCTTTTCTACTTGTTATTAGTCACAGATTATCACCAACCGTAGGATAGCAGGTCCGCTTAGCTAGCCCCAAAATCCCTAATTTCACTGAGTAACAGGTCCGCTTAGTTATCAGATTCTATTCAAAAGAACCACCTTGAGGTTCGCTTACAAGATGTAATTCCCTGAATGCATTAAGATCTATGAATTTAGGTTTAGTACTAGTAGTTAGACTCGGTTCGCTTGGTCCACTTTCTAGCGTTGTTTCTACACACAATTGCTCCACGGAATCCCTCCGCAAGGTCTCGTGTTTGCTACTTATGTAAAGAGTCAAGAAACGATTACTTATCCCCTAACTTTCACTAGCATTAGATTAAATCGACAAATCAATTTAGTTGGCCACCCAAACAATCTATCAATCAATCATGAATGTCTTTAAGATCATTCCTATTAGTAAAAACAATCGATAATCATGTGAAAAACCTCAAGATAGAATTGAAACAATACTCAAAACATATATTAAGAACTAGGAATTCATCCTCAATCTATAATTAAATTAGCTACTCATGTTAAAGAGTTCACACAAAGAATAAAGAAAAGAGAAGTGTTGTGTGTAGAGATGTGTGTGTAGAGAGGTGTAGAAAACTTCTCTATTTATAGGCTTCAATATTCTCCAACTCTTCCAAGGAATAGAATCATTTTCCTTTAGCAATTCAACTTCCAAATTCAAGTCTTCCTCATCTCTTCCATCTTCTCTTTCCAAGTTTGAGCCCAATTCTCCATCCAATTCCTAGTCCAAGTCTTCACACCCATGAGAGAAGTCCATAGAAAATTCTGGAATTTTTGGCTCGCCGGAAAACCGGAATCCGGCCGGAAAACGTCACCGCCGGCCACCTGAGAATTCTGTCCGTCAGTGGAATATTCGACGGAATATTCCGTCAGTCCACCGTTAGGACTAACGGTCAAACGGGTCAACCGTCAGTCAACTGTTAGTCAATAGGGTCAAAGGAAAAGAGAGTCAGCTGAGTCAACTCGGGTCAAATCGACCGAGTCGGGTGAGTCGTGGTCTCGAGTCGAGGCCGAGTGAAAGTCTAATCGGGCTAGTCGAGCCTCGATTGGCACATGCCTAGGCCATTTTGCAACTTGCATAAGTCATAATCTTCTGCAGCCTCTATGATTGTGCACCATAATCTCTCGTAACTCCTTCACACCTCGCCCACCGCCTTCTTCTTGCCCCGAGCCACCAACAATCTCCAATGAGAGCCACCGCATTGCCATAGCCTCGCCTTGACCTCCGCAACATTATATAACTCCCGCAATCCATTCTCCAATGTTGTAGCTCCATGAACTCATTCTCTCGCATGTATTCCAGCCCTTGCACAAACATCAACACAAATCCACCACATCTAACCTAAGCATACATCTAACCACTACAAAGAACTCACTACTCGCCACCATCTCGACCGCAACACAAACCCATTCCTCCATCCGAGCTTCCAATTCGCTTAACAACAACTCCACTTGCTACTTCATCCGAGCCGCAATCACCTCCCGCTTCAAGCTCAAATAATCCGCAACACCAACAGCCTTTGTAGCTCATTGCACCATCATCTCTTTCCACTCCATTCTCACCCTCAAACTCCAGATAAGACAACAACATTCTCTTCTTAAGCTCTTATTGCACTGCCTTCCTTGGCTCAAACCATTGCAACCTGAGTTTCACAACTCTGGCCATCAACTCACATTTGCTTAATAACCATGATAATCACCACACGCCCGGACACGGTAAGCATTACGTAACCACCATGAGCATAACATGTTCATTCAATCACAAAACCTGTGTAACACCATACCCACCAACTCAATTCCTTTTCCACCCGCATTCAATCAACACAATTACCACCACCTTCACCGAGCTTATACAATTCATTGCTCTGATTCCTCCTTAGCCAAATCGTAACTCAAATTCCAGTCCATACCCTTCTTATATTCAACGGCGACAAGAACCATGCAACCTTCATCTTCGGACAACCTTCAAAGATCTCCATCGATTTGTGGTAATTTTTTCTCGATTCATAGCAAACCCTAACATCAATTTTTTCTTTCATCTCTCAAAGAAACCCATTTCTCTCGTTGAACTCAATCTCCACCTTTTCTATCAATCCACCAACAACCCATCTTCACAGATCGAACCCATAATCAACAGCGCCTTTCTTCTCTGCTTCTTCTTCTCAATCTGTTCTTCAATTTCTCTGCATCTCGATCTCTTCCATGACAAAGCAAGAAATTGATCCCTATCTTTCATAATTTCAATTTCTCAATTTGTTCTTCAGCTGCTGCGCAGCTTTTTTTCTTCTTTCCTCTCATTCAGGTAGAACCGAATGATATGAATTGAATGAGAGAAAACATTAGGGTTGTGTAATAATCTGGGATTTAGACGCCCAACATAAGAACCACCCCTGATGGGTGCCTATATCAGGTGGTCGCTTTGATAAGGGCTAGCCAAGTTTCCAGCCCCCTTAACCTTGACTGACCTGTCTGTAGTGATCCTCCCAAAAGAGTTGCCCCTTAACATTAACCGGGTTCCGTATAGTGTTTGCCCATGAAATGACAATTTTGCCCTTTTGGCTCAATTTGGGTCATTTATTCTTCTTTTCCTCCGTGCGACTCCAAAGTAGCTAATAACTCAAAAACACACGTAAAATACATAATTTACAAGAAAAATAGCAAAGAAAGCATAAACAATAGATAGTAAATAAGATGTATTCTACACCCTATCAATCTTCTTTACTTTTCTCGGTGCAATTCAACTCCCAACAAGTTGCATGTAGTGTATGATCCAGAACCGGAACCAACACATTGGAGGGATAGAGAGCCACGTCGTTTGGTTGATATTAGTAAGTGGGAGAGTGCGGAAAATGGTTATGAAGTTGATGACAACTACATGAGGGATTACCTGAATGGTCACATCCTTATGTCGTGCGTCCTCCCTCCGTCGAAGCTCCACACCAAGAAAACCCTCCCGTTGAAATTACTCCACCTCCACAACCTACGATGGCCAACCTTCTTAGGACTTTAGGAATGGTGGTAAGTTTTCTTAATTGCTTATATTCATTAAATGTAAACATAATCATATATTAACATATATACTAATATGTGTTTGATGTATTAATCTAGCGACATCGGCTTGGAAAGGTTACGAAGATGTTAGGTTGCAAGCATAATGACGGGGGTGGTGCTATCTCTCGCAAGAAATCAAGGAACTAGAGGAAAAGCTTCATAGAATTGAAGAAACCCACCCTACCGTCGAGCTATGTACGGGAAACAAGGAAGGCGCCGACCCAAAAGAAACAAAAGACTAATTTAGTGGAAGAGAATTGATGACAATGTTTGATGGTTAACTCTTTAGGACTTTGGTTACGTCAAAAACAATTTCAAACTTCTTTTGGTTTGTACTTGTGGGTTAACTCTTTAGTTCTTTGGTTTATGTTGAACATGTTAAGATTTGTAGTTTGCAAGTTAAAATGTTCCTACGTAGGGAGGTCAGTTTTAGAAATACATGTACACATACCGGATATACGAATGCTCAAAACACCAAGGAACCTAGTCCCTAGATAGCAATTTTTATGCCTAACAATCGGTTAAATTATTTGGTTCCTGTATAGAATCTGACATGTACCGGTATTGTTACGTTTGCTAAGGAGAATGCCGATATTGCAAATGTCCAAATACTCTTGAAAATGTGATAGAAAACCGGCATTGTAAGATTCATTTTGACAATGCCGGTATGTAAAATTTCCAATTAATCTTTTAGATTTGACATAAAACCGGCATCATTGTTCTGATTTCCACAATGCCGGCACCTTGATTAATTCATTTCAAATTATCTTTTATTTCTGTCCTAAGTAATCGACTACATTGGATTAGAAACTTTAAATTAAAAAAACAATGAATGGATTGCACTGAGTAAAAGATAATCTATTTCCATCCCTTTTCAACAATTGCGGAGCCTTTGAGCAATTCCCTAATCTGTTCAAAGACATCGTCCGGAATGGGGGTGTCAAGGATCATCCTCATTGGCTCTTCTTCTTTTTCAACGTATTCCTTTCCCTTCATATAACACCCATCACACCCATCGATAGGCTTACAATGGACCTTGTGGTTTTCTCTTGACTCGCTAGTTCAACCGCTTTGTCAAACCATTGAAACTCATCGCACTTTGGGTGATTCAAACACCTCGAAACATTCTTCCATTTTCAAAGATCATCGGTTTTGCAATCCAAAACCGGCGTGTCCCATCACAAACTTCTACACTTTGAATAAATAAATGGACAGTCCATGGCTAGGTGAGAAGGTGACTTGCAAATTTGACACTTGCAATGATGATTCTGTAATAAAAAATTGTATTAGTTTTCCGTCATAGTATTGAAGAGCATGTTGTTAGGAAATATACTTACTTTGCAAATAGAGGTAGATGATGAATCCCCCATTCTTTGAGCCGTGCTTGCTTACTTGAGAGAATGATTTTTTTTATTTGGTGCTTGATTTGTGTAGTTTTTTCCAAAGGAATGGTTGATGTTATATAGAAATGATGCTCCAACGGTCATATTTTTCAAAAAACTAGCCGTTTTTTTTCAAATTTTGCCCATTCCGGCATAGATGTTACTAAACAAGGAATGCCGGTATTATATGCATATTTTGGTAGTTTCTGTAAAGATTTTACGCATTACGGCATCCTCGTGTTATACCATTGAGTGTCGGAACATAATACCGAGATAGGTTTAGTTCCACCTATGCATGCCGGTTTTGAAATTGAATGCCTAACGGCTAGTTTTTTAAACAATACACTTGAAAACACTAGTTCCGGCGTGGGATCTAAGTTACTTAGAGTGCCGTCACTAAAGTGGAAAAGACCCGTTATGTCCACATCTATTTAAAGGAATGGATACACCCATTGTAGTTGATACCGCACAGATATATCTCCAATGGATTATCAATCACCAGCTGACAAGTTCATCAATTCCCTTGAGAAAGAAAAACACATGAGGAAAATATTGTCAACTCCAACAGGAAATCAATCATCAACCACGACCAACTCCGTTGCCACAATACTAGAAAAACTAAGAAGGAAAGAAGAAACCACCAAGTCAATTGCCGCAATGGAAGAAGAGATAATTAAGAGAAAAAGAGAAGAAGAAGAGGAAGCAAAGCTTGAACGTTATTGTCAAAAATTAGATAAGATAAAAGCGGAAGCTGAGGAAGAGGTTAAACGTCAAAAAGAAGCTAAGATAGAAGCAGATGTTGAGGAGGAAACAGAGTGGATTAGAAATTACTACATAGTATCGGATTTGCCGGAGGATCAACGCCCTTCAGATGTTTTTTGGGGCCTTGTAATGACTGGTTCTTACAAGCATGACAAGTTTGACGGTAAGAAACGCATAATTGAATACGCTCATCAAATAGTACGCATTCGAACAACTGCACTCATCAAATCATGTCTCAAATACAACGAATTTCTTGTAAGATACAATGGTGATAGGTATGAAGCTCAGGATGCATATACGAAGTGGAGAAAAGAGCCTTTTAGGCATTTCGAAGCAGCCTTTACTTGTTCAAGCTCGTTCCAATAAATCATGAACTTGTAATACCGGCATCATTGGTATGTAATTACCTATGCCGGATTTGGTGGTATTGTATATAATTGAATCACCAACGGTCATATTTTTCAAAAAACTAGCCGTTTTATTTGAAATTGTCACAAGTACCGCATTGATTTGGGGATTCATTCTATGTCGGTTTACGTACGCACGCATTCATTTCTCATATTTCGAGAATGCCTGTAATGGACTTAAAACATATATATCTATACCAACGGTAACTTTGACTAGTAGGAGCAGTTATTATTGAAACCGTTATTTTTTTAGAAAAAACTAGCCGTTGGGTACTTAAAAAATAGAGATAGGTCTCTATTTTGCTATAAATAGAGACCTATCTCTACCAAACTTATTCACCCATTACTTTCAATCTTCCTAAATCAGTCACCCATCACTTTGGAACACTAAAAATGGCTCCAACTCCGTTCAATAATCTAGAAGATGTTGCTATTGTCAGAGCACACACCACTCTCACAAAGCACTCCGTTGAAGAAGCGCAATGGGTGGCCAGTAACGAAGATCCAACCGGAGGACCTTACCTTGGGCATGATCAAAACACCAATGCTTGGTGGAAACGTGTGTTTAAGGTTTTCAAAGCACTAAACGGAAATCGTTCAAGGAGGAAACTCATGCAGATAAGGGAAAGGTACGCTTATTTATACAATGAATGCGATCACGAGAAACGAATTGAAAGCGCGTAAGGACGCTATGCCAAACGAAGACCGCATGAGTAGAGTAAGTTTGTGAATCAGTAGAGTCGTTCATCAAAAATTATTTATTTGGTTATGATTATTCAACAACGCCCCGACTTATTTAAATAATTGTTTTTCCAAAGTGTTCTTTGGGTCGGACTCAATACGAATTAAGGTACGATCATGAGTTTCGCACGAGGACTGCTACACTCTCTTGGAGGAAGTTGAATGGCAATTCGCCCAATATAATTAAACTCGTAGAGAATCCCTAGCGCGATGTATTGAACAATTTTATGTGAACAATTTCTATTTTATTTCGACTACATGTATGTTTTTTCGATTCAATCCCTAGAGGCCTGCTACACTCTATTTTAATTATCAAGAGTCGTCACTCGTTCAAATTTGTTAGCATAATACAATACAACACAATCAGAAACCGGCATCCCCTATCAGTTAATTTGAATGCCGGTATATCAAAACCGGCAGATATGTTTACGCTAGCTGCCGGTTTTCCAACACTCAGAAGTTAAAAAAATCATGAACTTGTAATACCGGCATAATGGCTATGTAATTAACTATGCCGTATTCCTGACGTTTACAATTTCATTCTACTTGTTTGACAGTTACAATTTCATTCAACTTGTTTGACTACACAATTTCATTCAACTTGTTTGACGGTTACAATTTCAATCAACTCGTCGGTTTCAAACTACTCATGCTATATAAGTGACGGTTTTGGAAAGAAAAATATTCGATCTATTCAATCTCTCCCTATTTTTTTCATCTTCTATACCAAAGCAATGGCTCGTCACAAATCTCGTGATAAACCCAATCCGAAAATACCGTTGATGATGCGGAACAAAGTCCCGAAGAGTCTCCTAGTGATGCGGACGTAACGAGATTTGATTCGGTAAGTGATGTATAACACAAAGTCTCCTTTTGAATTGAAGTACTTTTAGGGTTTATCCCATAATATATAACACAAAGTCAAACATGCTAGGGTTCATGACGGATTGAAAATTATGCTTAGGGTTTTGAAATTGAATTCTAGTAAGAAGAAATTCTAGTCAATTGAATTGAGTTTGAAAATCAAAAACCAAAAATCACTAAGAACTGTGTAAAAATTTACAGAAAACCGGCATACTTTATTGCCATGTACGAATGCCGGAAATCAAACCTAAGACTATCGAATTTTCTTTTTATATGCCGGTTTTCGGTCCCTAAAATTTGTGAATCCTCGGATACAATTCAACCAAAACCGCATTCATCGTATTAATATTTTATATGCCGGATCTGCTTCCGCACTCAATGTATGGTAACAAATTATACCGGTTTGTTTTTCATACGGATTAGAATTTTCTATATATAATTCAATATAACCGGCATAGTAGTATTTGTTGCCAGGAATGCCGGAAACTTTACCGGCACTATCGTATTTTATTTTACTATGCCGGTTTTTGGTCCCTAAAATTTGTAAATCCCTAACCAAAACCGGTATCTGTTCCGGCAGTGCATATATGTCTATTTATTATGCCGGTTTTAAGTATGTTCCTTTTGTATGCCGACATGTAGTATGTAACTCAATTTAACGTGATGGAACATAGGTCTCACGCACCAAGAAAGGACAAAGGAAAAGGAAAAGTTGTTGAAGAATCAAAACGTAAGTCTTCTCGACGTAAATGTCAAAATCCACTCTTTGCTAAGGTCACAATTCGGGATCATCCTATAAGCGACTCAACAAGCACCGATGATGATGATGAGTGGGAAACTCCACTAGAACCGGAAATAGCAGGGTGGCTCATCCTCACAAGCGTGTGGCTTAGGACAAACTGATGATGAAAAGGCACCCCTCTTCACTTCCCCGATAAGTTAGAATTGATTCCTGTCCGCAATGATGGCAAACATTGGGGGCAACCGATAAACCCGCAACTTTTATTTTTGTATAAAGACTCTTGGGCTCGTTGGATCTATCAAACTTATGTAAGACGTTTGTATCTTATTATTATATTATTTACTCGTGATCAATTTAATTAAGTTTGTTGTGTTTTTATAGGACCACGAACGCCCAGCGTGTTAGCCGCCATCAACAATCGGATGTGTGGCCTTTGGAGGATGAGTGTCCTATTGTTCAACAAATAGTCGAGCATCCGGTTGTATCATGCGATAGAAAATTATGTGGCCACCGATACCGTCACCGCAAACCGCTTTTTGGAGAGGTTTTATGGTGAAACCGACACCATGCATTTTAATTTTGGCGAGATGACCATTATCCCCGAAGATGTCCAAAGGATAATAGGACTAGAGGTTCTTGGGAAACCTAAGGTTGGAGACAAGTCGAAGGACCTAGGGTGGGAAAAGATATATGATCTCACCGAAAAGTTGTTTGGATGGAACAAGGAAACCACGTTGGCAAATTTGTACAAGAAACGAATCGCTCGTACAAAGACTATAACATTCGTCAAACTCATTCAACTGTTTGGGAATACGAAGAACAGGGAATTGACTCCCGCACAAGCTCAAGAAATCACTGCTGCATATATGCTTGTTCATTTTGGGAACCGCTATATTCCCCGACTCTAATGGTAACGGGTGCATATGAACAACCTACAGATTACTTGGATCCGTTGGAAGACGTTCATAAGTATTCATGGGGCACTCGCTTTCTTGGCTCATTTTTTGGCGTAAATGCGTCGAGCTTCTAAGGCGAAAGGCCGTCAATTTAATGGGAATTTCACCGTGATTCGAAAGTAAAGTGAACTACATATTTTGTGATTGTTATCATTACATTTGTTAGTTTTCAACTATTTATTTTCTTATACAATCTATGGGCACAGTGTGGGCTTATGAACACTTCGAGATTTGTTCATAGGGTATAAAGGATTGGAAATTTGGCATGATTACCAACCGAATATGGCTCTAGCTCAGAAATACTACTTCAAAAATACCCCTTCGCCTAACAAGAAACGGTTTTTACAAATGAGGTTGGCTTTGGACTCGTTTTCTTCGTGGAACATGTTGTGTTTGACCCTTATAGGAATGTCGAGGAGTTCACCTTCGAGACATGAAAATGTTTCATTTTACAACGGACCGTTCTTTCATCCAAAAGGATTTGTTATGCATAACCCTCTCCGCGTGATGCGCCAACTCGGTTACAAGCGAGAAGATCTCACGGATACATCTTATCATAAATATTCTCACGACTTTACTAAATGCCAATCAAATGAGAACCATACTGGTATGCTACGACCCAAACCAATTCTTGCACATTGGATCGAAAGGGAAGAAGAAGAACTTGTCTTTGGATAAGGGTGATTGGGAATTGGTGAGAACGGTTTTGATAGTGAACCAACATTCCTAAACGGGCATCTACAAGACTCACATCCTAATGTTGTACGCCGGATACGGTAGAGGTCCCTCCACCACCAAGACGTCCCTCCACAACTCCGATACTGTACCCGGACTTCTACACTCGTTATGTTGTTGGTGCGTTCATTACTATTCTCTTAATCTATATCTATCAACTTATAAAATTGTACATACTAAATACATGCTTTGAAAAATCCGTTAACAAATAAGAGAATTGGAAACTTGGCAAGGTTCTTTAAGAAGAAGACCAAGAAAGGAGAGTTGCTGACCCGAAAGAAATGGAGAACGTCATCAAAAAGATAGACCAAATAGAAGATACCGAGGCAAAAGACTTGTGGGGCGAAAAGAAGAAGAGGGTATACAAGAGGCCAAGAACCGAGTGATCTTGTGATTCTTTGATAGTATTAGTTTGGTTTATGTTTGTTTGTGTGGATTGGTAAACTTTGAACATCTTTGCTTCATTTGTTTTCGGTTTGGAACATCTTAACTTTACACTTGGTTTGTTTACACTTTGCGTATGTTATTTTATGGTATTAGGCCTTTGCTTATCCGTGTACTTAAGTTGTTATTCCAGCACAAACGAGAACATATTTTGCAACGCCGGTACGGGCACCGCCGTAGTAAAGTTTGAATTAAATTACAATGGCACGTACATGGCATATGGTTTAATGATTACAATTCAAACTTCCAACAAAACAAAAGGTGGCGTATTAGTAAACCACATTAATCCAAATTACTCATCATCGCTTCCACACGTATGAAGTTGCAACTCCTCCTCTTCAAGAGGTTTCTTTGATAAGGCCAAAGCATCCCATAATTGGTGATTCTCCTCGTTCAATGCCATCCATCCCTTCCATATATTTGGATCTAGTTCCTTGTTTTTAACCATCCCACAAACAGGTGGCAATGGACAATTGTCATTGAGTTTAAGAATGACGAAATGATTGCCGTTCACGTACGCCAAAACAACTCTTCTCGTCTTAAGGGATCCCTCGCATTTTTGCCATTTTGGTGTAAATGTAGTGACTACGGTGGGGGTAAAATAATGAACAACACAATTAAATGTATCCGCTACTAGATGCCCACAAAGCGGCATCCTCATCCAATATTGAGAAGGAAGAAATGCCATTTCCTTCTCGGGTCCTAACACTTGAGCCCACATATCATCAAACACCTCGTCGTGACCAACCAATTGCTCATAAAAGCTCCTCTTTTTCACAAGTTGATCGGCCATCCTCATTCTAGCATATCGGCATGGTGTCATTCCTTTACTAACAACCGTCTCGAAGATTCCTAATTGTTCAGTGACGGCATGATAGCCACAATTTCCATCTCCATCGACATCATCCGTGTACACAACAAACTCGCGAATAACCTCAGGAAGTTGATCTATGTAAGACTCTATCTTCGTATGGTAGTGTAAGTCCTACCCGTTTGCGAATCCTTATACATCGTCATATTACCAACTTTTAGCTTAATTATATCCAAACCATCCTCTCGCAATCTCTACCCTAAAAATGTCTTCGGTATGTGACGGAGATTATACTTCCTTGGCCTACCCCTACGCCTTTTCATTTGAACCTCGATACATCGATCGTTGGTGTAGGTTCGAATGCTCACCTTGTTGCCCTTGGTTGCTTAATGTTGGTACCTTCGGCGGCCTTCCCCTTTTCTTTTGAACCTCGGATACATCAACTATTGGTGTAGGTTCGGAATGTTCACCTTGTTGTCCTTGGTTGCTTAATGTTGGTACCTTTGGCGGCCTTCCCCTTTTCTTTTGAACCTCGGATACATCAACTATTGGTGTAGGTTCGGAATGCTCACCTTGTTTTCCTTGGTTGCTTAATGTTGGTACCTTCGGCGGCCTTCCCCTTTTCATTTGAACCTCCGATACATCAACTATTGGTGTAGGTTCGGAATGCTCACCTTGTTGTCCTTGGTTGCTTAATGTTGGTACCTTTGGCGGCCTTCCCCTTTTCTTTTGAACCTCCGATACATCAACTATTGGTGTAGGTTCGGAATGCTCACCTTGTTGTCCTTGGTTGCTTAATGTTGGTACATTTGGCGGCCTTCCCCTTTTCCTTTGAACCTCCGATACATCGACTATTGGTGTAGGTTCGGAATGCTCACCTTGTTGTCCTTGGTTGCTTAATGTTGGTACATTTTGCGGCCTTCCCCTTTTCCTTTGAACCTCCGATACATCGACAATGGGTGTAGGTTCGGAACTCATCGATTGTTGTTGACTTGATATCGGTTCCTTCCTCGGCCTACCCCTTTTTTTTGGAATGGGCGTTTCAGCGAATCTTGCTTCTGAAATCTCACTTGCACATAGATCTCGTTTTTTAGTTGCCGCGAGTTCCTCTTCACGTCGAGTCATTTGTTTTAACTCTTTTCTTTGTTTCTTCCTTGCAATTTTAGTTTGTGGTCTACCCGCCGGATCTCCCTTTCTTGGCTCTTCACTTTGTGCTATCCATGGCCGTGTAATTAGTATTAGTTGGCTCAACAATACTTGTCGGGTAGCCGAGTTGCCACGTGAGTAAGCTTCATAAAATTCTAAAGCCTCCTTTGTATCCCATGGTGATTGGCCGGGAGCTTCGGTAGGGGGAAGGTCGAAAGATAATTGCTTCCAAAAAGTATCAATAACATCAATAGGTATCAGTGTTTCATACTTCACAAGCATATGACGACACGGAAGCCCCAATGAAGACATGTCAGGACAAATGCACACATCACCCGGTTTTCCGTAAATTTTCTCATATTGCATTTGTCTCATCATATAGTTTATTGCCCAACGGGAGACGTTAAACTCTATTCCTTGGAGCAACTTAGTATGTTGAAGAAAGTGAGTCATCCTTTCCATTGAGCTTTTCTCAAAAACCTTCTTGATCCTATCGATATCGGCCTTAAAGTGTTGCTCCATTGCCTCGGTGACCGTAACCACGTTTCCCTGGCCGGACTGGATGAGATCTTTAAATCTCCCATGAGAGGACTCCGCTATACTAGTTGATTCATTCCCATAATGTCTATAACGATTTGTCCACGCACGCACAAATTTTTCCTTGAACTTACCCAACCAATTATCCCGACAATATGAGACGGCACTTGGATACACTTCGTTATATTTGGCAATAAACGTGTTCAATCTCTTTTCATACATGTCCTCGGAAGAGACCAATAAACTTTCTCCCAATCCTTTAGAAATTCCAACCACCTTTTATGATTTTCATCGTGTTCTTTGTCGACTCGCTCTTTAATCTTTCCTCTTTCATTTTCTTCTTCTTCGGGTGATAGTTTCTCTTTGCGAACATCTTCCTCTAGTTGAGCAACCATTCTCTTCTTAATATCAGCCTTAGAGGGTTCAAACAAAGCATGACAATGTTTTTTCACATTTTCACCTATATGATATGTACATAGGAAATTTTGTGCATCCGGATATACGTCGGATATGGCATTCATTAGTGCGTCAAATTGATCAGTTATGATGACCTTCGGAGAACGATTTTCCGGAACAATAATTTCAATTGCCGCAATGCCCAATGATAATTGTAATCCCTCTCGTTCTCCATTAAACACCAAGCCAATGTGAATGTTACCTTGTCCGATGTTTGCCCCACGATGTTGAACAACGGCATGTTGTATTTGTTTGTCTTGTAGGTGCAGTCCATCATAAGAACACCACAACACGTATGAGCCAATTGTGAAAGCAAAGGATGCGAAATGAATATTTGAAGCGGCTTGTTGTCCGGACCTCTTTTAATGATACGCGTGTAATTGTGATCCCAAGCTATCTTCTCAAATTCTTGCATAACACTCCTCCCTTCCCATTCCAACCTTCTAATGGTTTCTTGTGCGCTATAAATTGTACTGAGTGAAGAAACGTTGGTCTTATCCTTTTCCTTGAAGGTTCTGAGAATCACTCTTGGTTTGATACATGCTTTGGTCATCATCTTTACATCCTCGAATTCATCAGGTTTTAGCTTCGCAACTAGGGAGTGACCTTCAAAATCATTCGGATCGGGTGGTTGTGACGGCCAAACCACACCTTACATTCCCATTCTTTTTCTTCTACTTTTGAACCTCTTAGATAGAATACAAGCTTAAAGGGGCAGTCATCCTTCCGCGTAAATCGTCTTGTATACCTTGTTAGTCTTCTTTTCATATACATAACCCTTTCTCTTATGACTATTTTTCTCATTGTATTCCACTTCTCTCGCAAAACCATCTCAAAACGAATCGATGAACGTTGGGAATTCCTCACTAAGACACACATGTTATTAAGAGCCACGCTTTTGCCCAAGCAATTGCTTCCTTTTCGTATTTTATTCCCTACATAAGGACAACATTATGGAGATTACAAGCAAATCCCAACATAAAATTGTAAAAAATAGGTGAAAGTATTGTTTGGTAACATACCCGCGGCATTTTATAGTACTCCGACGTATCCCGATGGAGTGGTTTGGAGTTTGGTTGATCGTTGTAGGTAACAATCTAAGGAATGAATGAAAAGAAAATTGGATTAGTTCAAAACCGGCATTGTCGATGAGTAAAGTAAACTACCGGGATTAAGAACCGGCATAATTGGTAATTGACTCACTATACCGGTATTAGATTCCGGCATACTAAGTTGAAAGAAACAAATACCGGTATTTAAGTTCAAAATATCATTAGCTTCTGTATGTTATTCATGTAAAACCGGCATCCTCGACATTTAAGTTTCTATGCCGGTATCACAAACCGCATAGAATGTCATGTACTCACAATGCCTAGTTTGCATATTCCTTAGAATATTATTGGTAGGTAAAAAGTATAAATGTGTACCGGCATTCAATCTTGTTTTGAATACTACGCCGGTATGTTCTTGAACAAATGGGGGATATTTTGTCCCAAGATACAAATATCTATGAATACAATGCCTGTTAAGTGATACCCCACGTAGAATTCATACATCGAGCATGCCTGTACTAAGGTTTTCTCGGATTTAAATCAATGGCGGTTTCAAAAAAAATAATCAAATTTTCGACCTCTTTGAAGCATTACATGTGTGTTGGGGTTGCTTGTATGCTGAACATGTTTATTTTCTTGAGTTGGTTCTTCACAAAACATTTCATGGTCGAGAAAATAATGATTCAAAGGTGTTGGTTCATCATACAACAATTGTGAGTTGTTATCATTAATCGAAGATTGAAGATATGATTGTTGTAATTGAGCTAAAGATTCAAAGAAAAAGTCTCTCATCACAATCATCTTCCATTTTCAAAAAAAAAAAAAAAATTCTACTCAAAATTTTTTTCCCTCTAAACTAACACACACAAATTCAAATAAACATAAATACACAAATTATATCCCCCAAATCATTAGTATTTTACTAATCAGAATTAATTACTAATTATGATTAGTGAGGGTTAGATTAGGAATTAATAATTTATTTGTATAAGGGGTAACCCAGCTAGGATATTTGGATCCCTATTTTGTCATTTAGTCATATCCCCCAATTAGAATATATATCCCCAATTACGCGTTCAAGATAAAGACATAAAAATTAAGATAAGAATAAAATTTAGTCCTCGCTTTTTACAAAATGGGCCCATAGTTACGTGGAATCAGATTTATATGAGTGGTATTAGACAGATGTAAACCACTCAAAAACCGAATTTAAATTTCGTGACTTCTGTCTCATACGTAGATTTTCTTTAGGTGCGGTCTCGGTGGACCCACGAAAAACAGTAGGGTGTCCGGCTTTTGTAAGCAATCTTGGTAGTGAAAAATACTATAACCCCCTACTATATGGGTTTAATATATAGAAGTCCCACAAAATGGATCATTCACTATCAACTCCATTCTTTTACATTTTGATATTTTTAGGCCCAAAATTTTAGAATTCAGGGCCTGTTAATAAAGTTTTCACCACGGTAATTTAATAATACCAAGAACACCCCTAACTATATATATCTAATGAAATTAGCTAGAGGTTTTATTATCGGTTTCATTTTCTTTTTCGTTCTCTCTCTTCGGATGAAACACGCAGAAAGATGCGATTTACGATCGAAAATTTCAGCCAAAAACCATTTCAAAACCTAGATCTAAGAATTACGATCGATTGAACTCATCATCAAAAGCTAGATTCAACATCAACGTCACTTGTTATTGAAGATTCGGTAAAAGTAAATGAAAAAGTTCTATGTGAGAATCATCACCAACAAATGAATCAAGATTCACTTACAAAACAAGTAAGTTTCCTTAATCTTTAACATTTCAATTCAATAGGTAGATTCTTCGATTTTAAAATTTTTATTTCGGAAAAATAATTTTATGATTTTGATAACTTTTAAAAGCTTGATTTCATGTTAAATCTCTTATTAAAATCATAATCAGAGTTAGGTCTGTTAGAATCTCACATTAATCTAACTGTTGAGAGGAAAATTTTGAAAAAAAATTTTAAGAAATTTTTTTAGGGTTCTTGAACACGATATATCTTTTAATTTGTTATCTCGATCGAAAATTGGTTTGTAGAGTTAAAATCAGTGAATCATTATCTCTTTTACCCATATATTTGATACGAATTTCATATACTTTGATTTTCAAACTGATTTTTGCTCATCTCTAATTTTATCTATTTTTAACAAATAATTTTTAGTTCAATCTATATTTCCTTTAATTTTTCAAATTTAAGAAAAATGATGCAATACGATTTCAAGACTTAGATTATATATGTAATCAAAATTTCATCTCAATTTTGTCATGCGGTGTCGAAAATTGATGTAGACATGCGGTGTTTTTTGTTACAGTATGTGTAACTTGAGGTTACACATATATATCCTGTTGTATTTTTAGCATGAAATTTGTATTTTTCTCATTATTTTTTGTGAATTTGTTGTGAGTTTTTTGTTTGATACTGAGAAGAGGATGAAGAAACAATGTTGTTTCAGAAGAACAACTTCAAATTGATGATGTAGACATGCTATTTTTTGTTTTACAGTATGTGTAACTTGAGGTTACACATATATATCCTATTCTATTTTTAGCATGGAATTTGTATTTTTCTCGTTGTTTTTTGTTTTTTGTGAATTTGTTGTGAGCTTTTTGTTTGATACTAAGAAGATGATGAAGAAACAATGTTGTTTCGTAAGAACAACTTCAAATTGATGATGTAGACAAGTCGTTTTTTGTTTTACGATGTGTAACTTGAGGTTACACATATATATCCTATTCTATTTTTAGCATGGAATTTGTATTTTTACTCGTTGTTTTTTGTTTTTTGTGAATTTGTTGTGAGTTTTTTTGTTTGATACTGAGAAGAGGATGAAGAAACAATGTTGTTTCAAAAGAACAACTTCAAATTGATGATGTAGAGATGTTGTTTTTTTGTTTTACAGTATGTGTAACTTGAGGTTACACATATATATCCTATTGTATTTTTAAAAATTTACATGTATGTATATATCCCGTTGCATGTGTATTTGTAAACAATTGTAGCATTTGTATCTTTAAGACACATTTTATCTATTGATTTCTGCATATGATATATTTCTCATGTTGAGTATGTTAATGGCTCATTTTATGTTTAGCTTGTTCCATAGGATATATTTTTCACGATGGGGCAAAGCCCCCGAGTGAATTGCATTCGTGCATATGTCATCTAATTGTCTTCCCAATTAGATGTGTAGTTTCTAGTTACACTTGCTAATTGATGGGATATAAAGGTTATGAATGTGTAACTCTCATCGTACCAGTCAGCCGCATGTGTAACTCCCAGTTACACTAATGAGACCCATGTGTAACTCCAAGTTACACTAGTCATATGCATGTGTAACTCTTAATTACTCTTTTAGTTGTTCTATAATATTATTTCATTCTTTTTGTTCACCCAATCTAATTTCATGGATGTTTATTTTGTTACAGATATGGAAGCATTTTGTAATGAGGAAGACAAGAAGGGAAGGAACAATAGAGGATTTCGTGGCTCATTTCTAAGATTTCGTTTTACATATTTAGTGTTCTAACTCGTTTATTGTATTCAATAACAACCAATTAATAGATAAAAACAAAAATTATTGTAAATGAATATTAAAGCAATGCATTTTTTTTTGTATATTTTTTTTACTTCTTATAATCATATTATACATGCCATATGCATGTGTAACTTGTGGATACACATTTTAATGCATGTGTAACTTTTAATTACACATGCCATGTGTAACTTTCGGATACACATGCAATATGCATGTGTAACTTCGTTACACACTTTTGAATGCATGTGTAACTTCCGGATACACTTGCAATATGCATGAGGCCGGAGGTGGTGGTGGTGGTCGGTGGTGGTCATCGGCGGCGGGGTGGTTGTCGGAGGCGGTTGGTGGTGGTCGGAGGCGGTGGTGGTTGGTGGCGGTGGTTGGCGGAGGTGGTTGGCGGTGGCTGTGGTGGTCGGAGGTGGTGGGAATATCATCACATTATATTTTAATAATTTTGGGCCTAAATTTAAATTTTATTTAATTATGGGCTTGACAATATGCATAAGGGTATCAATGTCTTTTAATAACTCGGGGCTTAGATTTAAACTTCTTTTAACTAGGGGCCTCATATTATGGGTTATCCATGGGTTGGGCCTTAGCCTAATTTTCCCATCTTGGTAAAGGGGCGGCATGAATCGGTAGAGGGGCGGCAAGTGTGATAGCAATGTCCCTCTTATTGGTTAGGGGGTGTCCTATAGGGATGTAGATTGACTAGATTACCCTTTCACCTTAAATCAACCAAAATCAAATCAATTTTTTTTTTAACCTAATGAATCAAAAAAAAATCAAATCGCTTTTTTTTTCATCTTCTTCTTCATCTTCTCTTCTCCTCCATCAATCCTAACCTCCATTAAAACCGAAAATTTCATCGTCTTCGATTAATCGCGATTTGAAAAATGTTTGGAAAAACCCGGTTAGGGTTTAGTTTATCGTGTTGGATTTAAGTTAATTTTGTATCAAAAATTAGGTTTTGTATGAAAATTGAAATTGAAATTTCTGGGTTTATGCGAGTTACGGTTGGTAATAACTCAATTACCAACCGTAACTGGATATTTTGAAGAACATACGGTTGGTAATAGTTCAAATACGAACCGTACCTTAAAAAAATTGAGAATTAGGTTTAGGTACGGTTGGTACGAAACCTTAGTTACCAACCGCACCTAGGTTCTGTTGGTAACTTAATGAAAGTTACCAACCGTATATCATCCTGAATGTTAAGAATTTTTGAAGTAGTGATGTACGGTTCGAAACTATAGATGACTTACCAACCGTAGTTTAGTTACGGTTGGTTTCGATTCCTTTTTTATGAACCGTAATTAGTTACGGTTCGTATCCAAGATTTTCTAGCAAACTGTGAATCGTATTACGATTGGGTTTTTCCCAAATTGAACCCGATTCGGTTGGTAACTAGCTTATTTCCAACCGTATGTTCTTCAGAAAATTTTAAAAATTTGATCTTTTTACATATTTTAGATAATTTTGATCAACAAAAAGCTAATGGGAACTAATTTTGATCACTCACCTCTAATTTGCCACTTGAATCACTCATTTTGGTTGAGTGAATCAAAATCTAGGGTTTCACAAATATCACATAATTTTTTATTTTTTCATTTTAGAAGTAAATTGATTATCAAACACTAATCTTGATTATCAAACACTAATCTTGATTATTAATAATAAGGGTTAATTGGTCATTTCCATTTTTTTTTAATAAGGGGCACTTGAATTTACTTCTAATGACCTTTTTTGTCTTATTAGGTTGCCGCCCCTCTACCGATTCCTACCGCCCCTTTACCAAGATTGTTTGTAAGAGCTTTTCAGACGGGTTTTTGTTGGCGGTTTTTCTTGACGGTCTGTCAAGCTTTTTCATATTATCAAACATTGAAAATTAGACTGATGCTTCTATAGAAAGATGATTAATTTCATGAAATTAGATGGTACTAAACACAACCTTAAAGATTCAAAGAACAACACCCGCGGATTATATGATTTGACATTGACCCGTCACCAACAAAGTTATTTGCTTTCAATCCCACGTTACAAACAAAAACAAATATAAAAAGATTATTCAATTCATGCATTTTCTTTTTGACCCTAACAAAGAATTCCAATAAAACATCGACCATAACAAAGAATTTCAACCGAACATTCCTATCATAACATGATGATCATCTTGAACTAAAACTACTAAAAACCCTAGAAAGGTAAACAAAGAATCAACCCCCACCATTCAATCTTCAAATATTCACAAACGCACAGCCAAATTCCCATTACACCCTTCCAAACAAAAGCCACCAAACATTTGACACCCCATACAATCGAAGGGTACTTTCGCCTTTAACCAAATTCTTGATCCACCAATTTTGTTGGCCGCACCACTTTTCATGCGAATGATGGATAACGGGTACACCGTCGAGACAAATACACCGAACAGTCATCTTTAGGACAGATCGTAGGTACATAAGCGATATCATCACAGCCGTCCGTTTTGAATCGTTTAAAATCAAGTAACGATGTGAACATCGCAATAAACAACACCAAGTGATTAACGGCGTATCTTTGTCCAACACACTGATGAGGTCCAGCACCGAACACTAGAAAATTCCTCTTAAACAGCCGATCTTCTTGACGAGTTTCATCAAACCTGTCTGGGTCAAATCGTTCCGGCTCAGTAAAACCTTGAAATGACGATTCAAAAACAGAAGGGAATACAATTGTTCCTTTAGGAATTGTGTATGATTCGGTCAGCTGAAAATCTTCACCGGCAATATGTGGAACTAATGTCGCCGGAGCTCTATATCGCATTACCTCTCTAGCAACAGCTTCCGTGTATTTCATTGCCCTTAGATTCTCCGCTGTTATAAGTGTGTCAGACTCCGGTGACCATATCTCGCTCACTTCTTGGCGAACCTTCGATAAAATTTCCGGGTTCTGTTCTAATAATGCCACTGCCCATAGTAATGATGAAGTGGATGCATCTTGAGCTGCAAAAAGAAAATCAAACAGATGCCCGCCGATTTCGATATTGCTCGAATGTGGTGGCACTTGATTTGCAGCATCAGACCCATGTTCTTGCATTTCTTTTAGAAGCTCTTGCATCCAAAAATCAATCAAACAAACCGGCTCTTGACCTGACACCAATCTCATTTTACTTAGCTTCACACAATCACCAAGCGTCCTGACTAATCGAGAAACTGCGAACCGAGCTTTGTGGAATGCAAACCCCGGCAAGTCAATTGGCAACTTCATTAATCCCACATTAAACAGACTATAATCTTTGTTGAATTCCTGACGAGACTTCTCACTCAAATACGGGCCGACGAATACCTTCTGCGACGTATCGAGGTTCATGTCGCGGCATAGATTCCGCAAAGGCAGTGGTTTGCTGCCATTTTGCACTGACAAACTCTCCCATTTCTTCAGGTGCTCGAGAATAATACTCTGTTGCAATGATATGTATGTGGATAAAGCTTTAGGTGTGAAATTCGGAGCGATTCGACGGCGAAGATCTTTGTGTGCTTGACCAGACATGTAAATAAGATTATGCTCACCAAATAACTTCTTGCCAAAAGGATGACCGATCAAATGAAACGCATCAGGCCGAACATTCGCGAAAACTTTATGAGATAGCTCAGTGTTTTGAATGAAAACGATGAATTTGCCAATTATGTAGTTTGCAGAAAACCCTGATTCTTTAGCTGTTTTAGCTTGATCGTCCCAGAATTTTGTTGGGTTTTTAATGAGCTGAATAACGTTGCCCAAGAATGGTAAGATCAAAACCGGACCTGGTAATGATTTTTTCTTTTTCAAGTATTTGATTTGTTCTATGAATATGACGAAAGTTATGAAACAGAGCAAGTATGGCAGCATACTCCATGTAGGAATTGAATCCATTTTTTTAATGTAAAAAAATCAAAATAAGAATCTATACAGAAAGAATCCAGCAAGAGTCTGTAGAGAAAGAATCCAATTAAGAATCTAGAGTGACACACTGGAAAAGCAAAGCTGACCTGAAGCTCTCAAAAACTGAAAAACAGCAACCACCAAAACATTTATGCAAACACCCTGCAAACTTAAGACCCAGAAGAACAACAAAGAGACTCAAAATCTTGCTGATATATATATATTTTTTTCCCTGTTATGAAACCCTTGGAAGATAACAGAAATCTTGGCAATAAGTATTGATTTGAGAACCCTTTGAAGTATGATTGTCTGCTAATCTTAAACTGTGATTCAAGCCTACTAGTCTTTTTTCCTTTCTTTCTCTTGACACTTTCTTTGTTTATATACTGCCTTGTTTTGTGAAGCTCAGATATAAACCTAGCTGTCAAGTTAGAAATTTCCAAGACAATAAAAATCCAACTACCAGATGTCATCGCTTATGTTTTTTTTTCATTCTTTGTTGGAAATATAATCTCTTGAATCTTCTTGGTCTTTGACTCGTTGAGAGCATCGGTGAATGGTTGTAAAATCACGGTGTGATATTCAGTTGTCTTGTTTATGTCAGCCTGACTCAAATGTGTTGTCTGTTCGAGAAAGTGAAAAAGAGGGCAATCACTGTTTGTTGTTGGGAATAGGCTTCTTTCACTTGTAAAGTGGGTCTGTTTCTGTGTTTAGGAACTTGGATTATTTATATCACAGGTCACAGGTGTCTGTTCCGTTTCAGCATCAACTGATGTGGAATGGCCGCATAGGGTTTTGGATATGCAGCATTTAACAACGCAAGCCACACATATAGTTCATGACATTAGAACGACGTGTAGTTCGGTGGTTAGCATGAAAATAAAATGGAGTAGCATGGAGAAGGGAACTGACAGGCGGTAGGTTAGGGGTTCATTTCTGGCACCTGATTGATTAAGAAAAAATGAAACTCGCTCTATAAAATCTAATAACAATTATAAATAAATGAATATGCAAGAGAATTTTTAGAATTCTTTTTTTTTTTTTGGGCAGAAATAAGTAATTTTTTTTTTCTTTTATCTTAAAAATTACAGAATTTTTAGTTGATAGCCGAGCAACAAGCTGAATCCAGATTAAAAACAAATGGTTTTCTAAATATTAATAAAAAAAATTAAAAACAAAACACAAAATTGATCAATTAACCTAATAACGACAATTCCTAGGTGAAAAAGACATGTAAAATTTGATACCGTTTAAATGGACGAGAATGTAAAAACATCCGGGATGTAAAAACAGTTTCATCCTACCCATTTTCAAATATTTTTTCTTATTTCTTATTTATAATTTACATCAGTATGCATCCAATTTCACCGTCGCTAATTTTTAAGTTTAAGCCAGGATGACTCCAGATTCATTCTTGCTATTTTTTTGGTGTCCATTTCACCAATACTAATTTTTACTCGTCCATTAGAACCATGTTTTAAAAATATTTGGGCAATTGACCCAATTTCTCCGTTTTGTATTATTAGGTGACCTAGTTCAAATCTACGCAATTCTTAAGGCAAAGAAGGAAAATACATTAAGCATTTTTTATGTATTTTTTTTTACAATTATACTCTTATAGATAATAATCAGTAAAATTTAGAAAAATAATTTATCTCTCAAACTATACCACGGATATTCATAAACTTTATATTATTGAAAAGCATTTTAACACACCTACTTAATGAACATATACATGATATTAAAAATGTAGTTGTAGAACCCTTGTTTAATGATACGTCAACTATTGATCGGATAAATTTTTTTAATAAGTGGGTCACCTAATAACGAGATGGAGGGAGTAAAATAAAACAATAATAAATCTAGAAGGATTTATTTAGATTAAATAATAAATTAGATAACTTTTTATTTTTTAAGTGGTGATAAATCATAAATTAAATAACAATAATAATAAACAGTGATTGGTCTCTTTGTTGAAACTCAACACTGATTGGTCCGGAAACGACATTTAATAATAATAAAGGGATTAAGAAACAACGGTAAGAAGAAAAAGAATTGAAACTCCACATTGATTGGTCAGGAAACGACATCTAAAAGTTATAAAATGAAAATATATTTGACCATGTAACAGTAAAACCAAAAGGACCAAAAATTATATAATAATTCAAAAAAAAAATCAAAATGATAAAAAAGTGTAATAAAAACTAAAAAAATATATTAATAAATAATAAATATTTAATAGTAAAAAGTGATGTTTAAACAGAATAAATGAAAATATGTCGGAAATATTTGTCAACCATGGCAAAGAAGTATAAAATTGTTGGCGATGATAAAAGTAGCGAAAGCCCATTATTTTTGTGATGATTATAGCATGTTTGGATGCGCATTCAGAAGTTACTTTTCAATTTTAAGAAGTCTAAAGCAGAAGGCCAGTTTAGGCATCGAATTCCAAAACGACTTCCTGAAGCAAAAAAATTACCTTTTTGTGAAGCAAAATAATTTTACTTCTCACTTCTGGAGAAGCAGAAACATTTCTAGTTCTGGTATCCAAACACCCTATAAAGTTTCACTTGTTTATAACAATAATTTTTAGGAAATTGAATTCTCATTTAAAGCGGTTTCTAGATTGAAAATAGAGTGAAGGTCAAGGAAATTCAGTATTTCACAGAAACGGGCGGCCACAATCCAAATCATTAAAAAGGTGAGAACTATGTGCGAGTTAGACTCAGTTGACTAATTGAGTTAACTAAACCTGTTTATCTCTAACCTACCCTCCCTAGTCGAGTTAGCTTAACTATCCTGGTTAGGTTAGGTTAGGTTAATTCAAATCGGGCGTTGAGATAATGGAAATGAGTTAGGTTAGGTTATATCCCGCATCTCATTTTCTGTTTCACCATCTTCATCTTCATATGCAGGTTTGCAGATTCAGAGACCGATGGATATGAATTCATCAAATCCATATGATATAGGTATATACTTCTATATAATTTGCCATTTACATCAGATAGAAAGATGATGGGTTGTAGTAATTGTCTCATGTTTGAAACCCTAACCTCTTGCTTCTGATCTTAATTATTTTAGTTGGTTTATATCTTCATAATGGTTGATGTTTAGGCAATTCCTCGATCATAAAGGCTGAATTTTTTTTTTTGTTGTTGATTTACCGTTTCTTCTCTGTTATATTAAAAACTTGTTAAAATTTAATAGTTGTTACAAGTATAAATCTCTTGAATGATATAGAAAAAAGAAATGATGTACATAATAAATTTCATGAATAGTTGTTATTAACTCTTTGGGATGGATCTGAAAACTGAAAGTAGAGCTTCCATTTTGAACGGTACAAAAATATTAAATTGATATATTTCAATTGGATTAACTGATATTTTGGAGAGTTTTGAACTGATATCGAGTTTGTATGCCGATAATTGAAGGAAATTGATATCATTTTAAGTTGGCACCTGTTCCGATATCTAAATTTTGTTGATTTATTTGTTGTTTTGTTCATAAAAAAAGTAATCAGTTTATATTCATGTTACCCAGTGAATTTTATACGACATCTAAGTATAATTCTATTTTTATTTATAAGGATCGTATGTTGCTTCAGCAATTAGGTTATTAAAACACTGAACATGTGGATAGTTGTGCTTGTGATCAATAATAGCATAGTTTATCATTGTTATCGATGAAACGCGTCAAGCATAACATCAAGGGATCAACATTGCTATTTGTATTCAGGAAATTCCGATCTCTCCCATTTTTCATATCGGTTTTGTGTTGTCTTATAGCTAAAATTAAAGATATTTTATGTGGGTTTTTGTTGAATTTGACCTTAGACTTAGCAAATTACCTATTAAAATGAGGTGTGATCTATAGTTTTTGTTCGTACTGGATCTTGAAGTCACTAACTTAGTAGGCAGTATGATCTCGGTCTGATACCAAATAAGTTATTGGAGTGAAATTTGACTTGGGCATTTTTTCTTTTTGAGCTTGTTCCAATAATTTTTTATTATATGGTTGAAAGTGTCGTTTGGAACAAATAATTTTGATTATTACTGACCATATAAGTAACTAGTGATGATAAGTCATATACATAAGAAAAACTTGCCTTTCCCCCTTTCTCCGTCTGAGAACCAGTGTCTGTTCCGCAACACTCTTGATCCTATCTTCATTTTCAGTAATTAGGAATGTCAACCAATGTATATGTAGGAGTGAATGATCCACAAACCCTCAAGTACTTTATGTTCTTCAAAAATTTAATCATCCAATTTTTTTTCTTGCTTACTGATCTATCTCTATAAGAAAGACTAGAATACAACACATTGTAAACATTCAGGGTAGTTAGAAACTATCTTGTTCAATGTTGTACTTCTGCTTAACATTTTGAAAAATGTAGCGGTTGTAATTCATCATATGCGTCGGATACCAACCAACTTACGTTTTTTTTTTTTTTTTTTTTGTAGTCATACGTCAGTCTCTTTATATGGCCTCCATTATATTTAATGTCTTGTACAGTATATGATTTGGATTTATTGCACCGATTATCTCATATACCTTTAACATATATGTTGATCATGTTGATATTTTAGATATGGTGGAAGCTCCAGTAGCGATGTTGAAGATATAACGCTGTCACTAAGGTTAAGATTCAGGAACTTACTGCCGCCAATTTTGCACCAGAATCCCTTTTGGGTGAAGGTGACTACAAGGTAAATTCATAAGTACGAAGAAACAGGATTTCTATAAAACCACCATTTCATATCCGGGTAAACCCAACGATTTGAACTAACCTAAAGATTTGAACCAGTGTAATTAAGCTAACTAAACCAGACAGGGGTATGTTAGAGATAAACGGGTTTAGTTAACTCAGTGAATCAAACTGAGTCTAACTCGCACATAATTGCCACTTTTTAATGATTCGGACTGTGACCGCCCCTTTCCGCGAAATACAAACTATCATTGACCTTCGCTCTTGAAAATACTCTTGCCACGAGCAAGCGAAAAATTTCTCCCAATTAATACGAACTTAGTGACTAGGACGATGAAATTCACTAATGATTTTTTTCTGCTCATAACATAGCGCGTTTGGATATGAGCACTTATAAAGTAGAAGTTGACCTCAGAAGCCAGAAGCAAAAACATTTTGTTTTAGAAAAAGTTAATTTTTTTGTTCCTAGAAGTAGTTACTAGTACGACCGTTGCCACGGTGGGAGGGCCGACCGAAGAAGAATCTGAAGATGGGGTTTGTCGGCGATTACTTTCGTCCCGTTTAAGAAAAGGTGATACTTTCACTCCGTTTCGGGAAAAATGATACTTTCGCCCCGTTTCGGAAAAAGTGATACTTTCTCCCCGTTTCGGAAAAAGTGATACTTTCGCCCCGTTTCAGAAAAAGTATCACTTTTTCTGAAACGAAGCTAAAGTATCATTTTTTCCGAAACGGGGCGAAAGTATCACTTTTCCCGAAACCGCGCGAAAGTATCACTTTTCCCGAAACGGAGTGAAAGTATCACTTTTCCTGAAATGGGAAGTGAAAGTCTCACTTTTTCTAAAACGAAAAATTAGTCGATCCATAAACCAAAATATGGTTGCATGATGTGTTATGCATCTTTTGTGGTGGTTTGCATAATGGCTATGCATTCAATTTTCGAATATTATACCTAAAATGAAAGTATCATTTTTCTTGAAACGGAGGGAGTACATCGTTTTATTAATTGCAACGGAAAATTAGTTGATGCATAAACCAAAATTTTGCTACATAAAGTATTATGCATCCTTTGTGGTGGTTTGCATAATGGATATACATTTAATTTTCTAAAATTGTGCCTAAAATGATAAAATACCTCCGAATTTTTCATAAAAACTCTAAATTTGATATTGTTGTTTGTACTTGTTGCGTAGAGTTTTTTATAACCTTTCCAACGAGATAAAATTTGTAAAATTCCAAGGCACGGATTTTTAGATATGTTATATTAAAATTTGCTTTCCAAATATACCCCTGAAAAGATAGGATACATAAAGAATTCTAGTAATTGAACTAAAAGGGAGGGACATTTTTGGTTTTTCAGCATGGACCATTCTCAATCTTTTTGTGGTAATTGATCACTTAGATTTTACAAAAAAGTGACCATATAAAGGTCCTCCCTCGCTTCGCTCGGTCGGCCCAATAAAAAAATATAACCAAACTGACTTCTTGTTATTTGACTTGTTGAAGTAAAAAAAGCTACTACTCGGTGTTCATCCAAACACACTCTAGCAACGCGTTCAAATATCAGAAGTAGATTTCAATCTCAGAAGTCGGGAGCAAAAAACATTTTTTGCTTCAAACTTACTTTTTTTTTTTCATTTTAAAATAAGGGGGATTTTGTGTTTCCCCCTCAAAATAAATAGCTATTTTGCATTACCCCCTCTAGAAATCAATATTTGTGAAACCCCCGTCTCATTATAACAGCCGTGATCGCCGATTAATTATGCACGTGCAGTGCGCGTGTGTCATTAATTAATTAATTTTTCTATAAAACATACTTACCCCTGACCACCGGCTCCTCCTTCACCACGATCACCACCATCCCGAGATCCGGTTAACTAAATCACGTTTAAAATTCTCAAAATCGGTCACGAATTTAATCGGAAGGAGATGATTTATCAGTCATTTCTTCAGAACATAAAGAGCTGCTTTTCCATCTTAACAACGAAAAAAAAATCCCCAATATAAGTTCAGAAAACATAAGAATCCCCAAACTGATACAAAAACCTAACACCCAACAACAAAACAAAAACAAAACCAAAATCTCCATTTCTTTCTTTTGATTTTCACTGGTTAGTACACCAAAAAAAAAAAAAAAAATCCAATCGGTGAAGAAATGATTTTTAGGTAACCTTGGAAAAAGCAACAGTAGGTAAAAATATTGAAGCACAATATCCCAATTCTCTGTACAATTTGAGTTGGTGCAGCACCAAAAAATTAATTCTCTCTCAAAATTCGAGTTGGAACTTCGAAAGGCAATGAAGAACGAAAATCTTTAAGGTTGAAACTACAAATTACTGAAAGCGGGTTGAGATTAGCAACACTAAATTCAAAAGGATGAGTTCGAGATTAGCAACACTAAATTCAGCGAGGACCAATCTTATGTTGACTATGATAGTGATGATGATTATTATGAAAATACATCGTTTGAACCAATTTATGGTGACATCCCCGAGGAGTGTACAATGGAGTCTTTTTGCGATCAAGGTGAAGTTGAAAAGGAATATGATGACACTAGTGTAGCTTACTCGAGCATTGATCTTTATAATGATCAAGAACCTATTCAAAAGGTAGAGCTTGAGGATGATGCAAGGAGTGTTCTAAATAAATTCCTTATGGACAATATTGCATCCGCAAAAGAGTATGTGCCTTACAACAAGGAGGAGTATGTTGAGAATGAGACGGTTATGACCAATATTGTGGAAGACCCAATTGAGCTTGCAAATGATTGTAATGATGATGTTTATGTCGAAACTTTGGTTACGGCAAAAACGGACGAAGAATGGTTGCAAGGTTTGATAGAGGACCATGATATACAAGAGGTGAATAATTCACTTGAGTTTTTCAAGGATGAAGAGGATTCCGTAATACAAGAGATTGTGCAAGGTTTATCTAACCCGTTACCTATTGTTTCTTCTCCTTTACCTCTTATTGGTTTGAATGTATGTGCTTCGAGAATATTGTTGAATGACTTTGTTTCTCGTTTTCCGCCATTAGAGATACTTGATTCTCATACTATGCAGGTTATGGAACAAGAAACCGTGGAAGTACCCGACTCCTATATTCTTTATACACTTCCGAGTGTGGACAAGAATAAGTGTGGGGGAAGCTTTTATCGGTTAATAGCTTCGTTTCTGTTTTATATTACTAATATTTGTGTGAAGCTAGTGTTTCCAAAACAGGTTCTATGGAAGGATCCCCAACTTTTCAGATTGTTGGTATATGGGGAATGAATCTTGCAAGGATATAGTCGGGCTGACGACTTTAAACCAAGCGCTACATGGGAGGCAACCCATAGGTTTTGTATTTTTTTTTTATCTTTTATTTTTCTTGTCTTGTTTTTGTTTTTATTTTTTTTCTTGTCGCATATTGTTATATGATTTCCCACCTTGACTTTCTTTGGACGATTCAATTTACATTGAGGACAATGTAAAGTTTAAGTGTGGGGGAGTGGTTAAGCATTTGCGTTGTAAATTTTTCAAAATTTTCAACTTTTGTGTAAATTAGTGAATAAAAACTCCAACTTGTAGTTAGTTTAGAGTCACATAGTATACATGTCGCTAAGATTACATCGAGAATCTCATAAGAGTGACTGAACTTAGAGATGACAGAGAACATGATCGGGTTTCTTAATTGTATGAGAGTTAAAGTTGGATTTAACCATGCCAAAGGCAAATAAGGTGCAGATCGACCCGGTATTAGAGTAGTGATCCCCTATAGTGGAGACTACCCATGTTACATAATGTGAGGCACCGACCTTCAATTCTTTGTACCTGTCTAAATTTGTGCTTTTAGAGTGTGTGTCACCGTACGTAAATTCCGGGCGAGAATGGTGAGCTGTCCAACCTCCCACCATAGAAGCACTATTTTGATCTCTTGAGTGCTATTTTTATCAACCATGTTGGTGACATCGAATTGCTAACTTACATACCACTTGTAATCTTGTTCGCAGTTAGCACCATCCACCTTATCTCTCTACACCAACAGGTCCATAGAAACACCATCATCATCAACAAGAGGAGCATCACAAATTCGAAGGAAAGTTGAAGACGTTCAAGGTTTACAAGCAACAAAACAAGGAGCAGAATTTTTATAAGTTGAAGACTATTGTACATGAGTGAAAATTATCAAGGATGAGAGTTCGAGAAGTTTATTATATCAAGACATATAAGTTGTGAAGAATCAAACGGTAAAGTACTTACACCATGGCCTTTGTACTTACGTTTTTATTTTATTTGTATTTTACTTTCTCTTGTCTTAAAAAAAAAAAAAAAAAAAAAAAAAAAAAAAAAGACAAGAGAAAATTTTTAGTTTCATTACTAGTTTTTATTATTTTGTTTTGTTTTTGTTTTGTTTTTATTTTGTATTTATTTTTCTTGTCTCATAAAAAAAGAAAAAAAATATATAAAAAAAAATGAAAAAATGAAAAAAAATATAAAAAAAAAAAAGAAAAAAAAAGAGACAAGAAAAATTTGTTGTATTATATTATAGTTCGTTTTTAGTTTTGTATTATTTCAATAAAGCCAATGGGAAGAAGGAATATCTATAATGAAGTTTCAAGCGACAAGGAATTCGAGGGAAAGAATCATATTGTCAAGATTCTACGAAGTTCAAGAGTTATCATCAAGAGTTGAAGACCAAAGACGAAGATGAAGACACCGATTGAAGACCGAAGACGTTTCTATGGATGTTTTGTGAGAGTGGTGCTAGCGCACGCCGAACGGATAACGAGGTGAGTAAGCATATTCCCACCTTCGTTAAATGGTTGATTTCCTTTCGAAGAGATCGTCAGAAAAATGGGTTTTCAAAAATGAATAAAAGATGTGGGTTTTAAAAACAATTCGGGAGGTTTTCCTTCCTACCATTCAACGTGTCGCAGGATTCTCTCTTCATTCCACCTGGACACATGTGTGACCCATAAAAAGCTGTTTATTATTGAGCAATATCATAAAACCCTTTCTTGTGAGGCAGAGTCGAGACTTTCGATCACTCCGAACCCGAATTTATTTCGAGAAGGGATGGTTATTTCTCTCTCAACTTTTAAGAATGAGATTGTGTTCATTTATGTGTCTAACTTCTTATGACTAGTGTGCAGAATCTCTATGTCTTCTTAGCGCGTTGGATGCTATCATTACGGAGAACTAGTAAGTTGGAAAAGTAGGTTTTGTGGGTATATCTCTAGTAAACCCTCACGAGACTATAACTCGTCCACTAGGGACACCTAGGGGTTTAAAGGCTTGTTATTTATGCTAAAAGTGACCGTAGCCTCGACGATACGGAGTTGCATGTATTCTTTAGAATTGTTTTGTTTGATTTGCTCGAGGACTAGCAAAGTCTAAGTGTGGGGGAATTTGATAGGTGTTGTAAAACACCGTAATATCTATCTATTGTTTATGCTTTCTTTGCGAGTTTTCTTGTAAATTATGTATCTTATGTCTGCTTTTGAGTTATTAGGTACTCTGGAGTCGAATGGAGGAAAAGAAGAAGAAATTACTCTATTTGAGCCAAAAGGACAAAATTGTCATCTCATGGGCGAACATTATCTGGAGTCCAGTCAAGATTAAGGGGTAATTCTGTTGGGAGGAGGACTAAATACAGTCAAGCCACGGTTAAAGGGTGGCCAGTTTTGTTTTAAATGGAAATGTTAAAGGCACCCATGAAGTTTTTCAGGGCACCCATATAGGGTGGATTGTATGCAGCAGTGGGGTGTACCATCTAACCCCAAACCCAACTTAAGCCTGAAATTGAGAGAGATGTTTCCTCTCGTTCATCTGTTTCACCTGAAATTGAGAAGTAAAGTAGCAGAGCTGCTGCTACTCACAAGACCAGATCCGAGCGATTAAAGGATGGATTTGAAGTGGAAGATTTCACAGGCTGTTGTTGATCGAATAATGAACAGATGAAAAGGGTCGATGCGGAAATTGGAGGCGGCACCGTATTTCAGAGAAATCATGAAATTGGAACTGTGGAAGATGATGTTGGTTCATGAGAGATGGAGTAGATGAAATGAAGCCGAGAGAAGAATGAGAGGATTCGACATCTGAGAAGAAGGAAATGGTGATGAGACTGTTGATGGTGGTGATTCAGATGAAGTTTTGCTGTTGATTTCAGGGGAGGAATCATATGGAGAAATTAGATCGAACTGAGGCTGTTGTTGAGTGGTGATTGTGTTGGTCGAACTGGATTTTAAAGATTCAGATTGGGAACTGTGAGGGCTGAGAAGAATGATGGGATTTGAGTTCTGAGATTGAGATGAGGATTTTGTCACTCAGGTTATGCTGTTGAATTGAGAATGAGGTTTAATGGCAAGGATGGTTTGAACTGGTTGCTGCTGAGGTTAGAATGGGAGAATGGAGAAGCTACAACACTGGAGTCACAGGGAAGCTAAGATGGTTGAGTTTGAGTCATGGAATGGATGCTGTGTTGCAGCTGGAGATGGCAGAATTGCAGGCAGACTCAGATGGTACTAGTGAAGCTGTTGGTGATGGTTGTGTGTTTACAGTATTGCAGAATGAATGAATAATTGCAGGGAGTTTGGCTAGAGATGAGCTGTGATGTGCACTAATGGGTAATTGGATTGCAGGGTGATTGAAGATGCAATTCAGGTCTGAGAGGGTATTGCATTGCGAGGAAAGCGGCATAGCTGTAGTTGCGACCACTGAGGTGAAGCTGCAGTTTGGTGTTGTGGCAATTCAGATGGCTTGAGCTTATGACAGAGAAGAGAACAGGGATTGAAGCTGAAATAGATGTATGCCTAGGATTTGACAAGTCATGATGTGAAATGGGTCTGGTGTTGGTATTGAATGGCGCAGGGAAAGCTGGTCTGTAAGTGCTGTATGAATGGTCTGAGCTCGGCATTGCAGGTGGAGTTTGGCTGAATACATTGGTATTGAATTGAAGCAACGTGGGTTGCGACAAGCGCGTCGAGAGCGGGTAATGCTGTTCTGGTGAGAGTTCGAATCTGAGCTCGAGTCGAGGAGGAGATATTAAGGGTGTTGCAGGTGCAATGATGGTGTTGGTGGTGACCTGATGTTGAAATGGAATCGTGGTGCTGTGTATATGAAGTTATAGGGGGCAGGCAAGAGCTGAAATGGAGCTGTTGTTGGAATGGAAGATGGGAATGGCAGTGAACTGAGATTGGAAGCACAATGATTGTGCAACACAACATAAAGCCTGTGCAAGACTGCAAATGGCCTAGGCCAAGGTGATTCAGGTCTGACTCGTTCCTGACTCAGCCCCTACTCAGATTTTGATTCGGTCTGACTCCGAGTTGACCCGGTTGACTCTCCTGACCGTTTTGACCCGTTGACCGGTGACCGGGTGACTTTGCCGGTCACCTGAGCTATTTTCCGTCGACCCTTCCGGCCAAGTTCCGGCCATAATCCCAGTTTTCCGGCGACGATTTTTGGAAATAATTTTACATGGGTTTTTCTCACACATGGGCTTGGTGGACCACTTGGAGATGGGTTTTGAGAAGACCTAATATTGGAAGGAGTATCCTTTATGGAATTGAAGAAACATATAAATAGAAAAGTCTTTCTCAAACCTAGATATCTCCATTAGGGAGGCTTCTACTTTTGTTCTAGGGTTTCACATGATAGTTTTTCTTTGCTTTCTATGATGATTTCCAAAAACACGAGTAACTAAGTTTTTATTATTGGTTGAAGATGTAGTTGGATTTTGCAACCAAGTTATGATTTTTATGAATTAGTTTTCTCTCAATATTATCGTTTGATTTCTACGGGTTATAATAATTGCATGATTGATGTATTGCAATATGATTAAATGTTTGTTTAGTTAAGTCTAGAATTGATTGAACTCACATCCATATCTATAGCTATTTTAGGGTTTTCATCGAGCGATAACCTTGAATACGAGTAGCATGATATGATTATGGTTTGTAGTGATACATCCTTGTAGTCATATGTAGAAATTGACCTTTGTCCGAATTGTGTGCGCAATGTATTACAATTGCATTGATTAGCCTATTTCTGAAACTTAATGCTCCTAGGAATTGAACTTAATTAGCGCAAGGCGTTAGGTTATTCTTTAGGTAGATTTCACATACGCAGCTCTAATGTGTGTGTTGATGACTTAAGAAATTTACGGAGTATTCTTGCAATAAGGTATTCTATGGCTTTTGATGATAGCGAGATTAAATACAAATTCTATTCATACATTCATAAACTTGTTTACAATTGAATATGAAACCTTTATCCAATATATCACATCCTCGATTTGCGTGCTTTGTTTGCTTTTTGTTTATTTTTATTTTTATTTACACAACCAGAAAATCCCCCGTGTTACTTATAAGATACCGAAACATATTGACAACCAAGACCTCTCTATGGGAACGATCCTTTCTTGCCCTTGCTTCATTATATATTTTGAGTAGTAAGAAAGTGTAATTTATTTTTGACGCCTACGACAGCGATCAGTTCTCAAGCTTAGAAGAGCTTGATGTAGAAGTACGTATGGGAAACAATCATACCTGCATGGTGATTGGGATTGGTAATGTTCGTATCAAGATGCATGATGGTATGGTTAGAGAGCTGGAGGAGGTAAGATTTGTACCTACCATAAAGAAGAATCTAATTTCACTTGGAACTTAAGAAGCTAAGGGCTACAAGATAGTTGCAGAAAATGATGTTCTAAAGGTAATCTATGGATCTATGGTAATCATGAAAGGAACACGTCATCATAACTTGTGCTACTTGATTGGGAGTACAACAACATGGGATGTGTCTATTTCTAAACACATCGAGAGTGCAACTACCGAGATGACAAAGCTATGGCACATGAGACATGCATATCCTGATGAGAAGTCGTTGCATAGTTTGATTCAACAAAACTTGTTGAAAGGTGATATTGACTGCAAGTTAGCATTTTGTGAACATTGTGTTAAGGGCAAGAAAACAAGAACAAGCTTTGGCACAGAAATCCACAATACACGTGGAGTTCTTGACTATGTTCACTCAAATGTTTGGGGTCCTTCCAAGAATGCATCGTTGGGGAGGGAAAAATTGGTTTGTGTCGTTAATTGATGACTATTCTATGCGCGTATGAGTGTACACCATGAGGCATAAGGATGAAATCCTAGAAGTCTTTGTGAGGCGGAAAAAGGCAACCGAGACTCAAACTGGCAGAAAGATCAAAGTACCACGTTCGGAAAATGGTGGAAAGTACAATAGTGATCCATTCTTGCAAGTATGTCAAGATGAGGGGATAAAGAGGCACTTCACAGTTAAGAAGACACCGCAATGAATGGGGTAGTCAACGCATGAATCGTACTTTGTTGGAGAAGGTACGATGTATGTTATCTAATGCTGGATTAGGTAAGGCGTTTTGGGCTGAGGCAGTTACGTATGCGTGCTTCCTCATTAATAGGTTGCCATCAGCTACATTAGAAGGTAAAACTCCTATGGAGAAATGGTTTGGTAAAACAGCTTATGATTATGACTCAATTCATATCTTTGGTTATCCTGCGTGGTATTATGTTAGTGAAAACAAGCTTGATAGTCGTGCCGTGAAAGGAATCTTGGTGGGTATGAAGAGTGGAGTGAAAGGTTTCAAGATTTGGAATCCAGTTGAGAAGAAGATAGTCATGAGTAGATATGTCACATTTGATGAGATATCTATGGTAAAGTCTTGGGGTTCTCGGCAGGTGGAAAACGGAAACACCAATACTAGTGAGCCTTTGCAGCAGGTGGAGATTGATGCAACTCCACTACTTCCAGCTAAGTCTGTATCTGTTGAGAATACTTTTGAAGACATGAGGTCTGCAAGAGAAGTAGCTACTGAAGTTCCAAATGATAGTGACGATGTTGTAGAAGAGGAATAATAGTCAGTAGAAGATACATAAGCTACGGTCACCGAGACCATAGCAACCAGCAAACCAAAAAGATCAACCAGAAGCCCGGGTTAGATGGATGATTTTGTAGCTTATGCATTACCAGTAGTTGAAGATGGTACTCTTACTTCCTATTTAGAAGCTGTACGCAGTGTAGAGTGTAAAGAATGGGAAGTTGCAATACATGACGAGGGTGGAGTCTCTTTACAAGAATGACACATGGGTTCTTATGAAGCTTCCGAACAGTAAGAGGCCATAGGGTGCAAGTGGGTATATGCTAAGAAAGAAGGATCTTCGGTGAATCAAGTACGTTACAAGGAAAGGTTAGTTGCAAAAGGTTATGCTCAAATAGAAGGGATTGACCACAATGTGTTCTCTCCGGTGGTAAAACACTCATCAATCCGTATTTTGTTGGCCTTGGTAGCACAATATGATTTAGACCTAGTTCAACTAGATGTTAAGACGATATTCTTACATGGTGATCTAGGAGATGAGGTCTATATGACTCAGCCGAGTGGGTTCAAGGTTGATGGAAAAGAAGATTGTGTACGTAAACTGAAGAGATCATTGTACGGGCTGAAGCAGTCTCCTAGACAATGGTACAAGCGATTTGACCAGTTTATGATAGGGAAAACATACACAAGAAGTCACTATGACCATTGTGTATACTTCAAGAAGCTACGTGATGGGTCTTTCATATATTTTCTCTTGTATGTCGATGATATGCTGATAGCATTGAATGACAAGAAAGAGATTGATAATTTGAAGCACAAGTTGTCATTTGAGTTTGAGATGAAAGATCAGGGAGAAGCTAAGAAGATTCTTGGTATGGAGATTCAACGTGACAGAGAGAAGGGTAAGGTTTGTTTGTCTCAAAAGGCATATTTGAAGAAAGTGTTACAGAAGTTTGGTGTCTACGAAGGAACTAAATCAGTAAGTACTCCCCTTGTCGCTCATTTTAAATTGAATGCTCTCATGTCGCACACTACTGAAGAAGAGCGAAGGTATATTGCCCAAGTCCCATATGCTGAGATTGTTGGTAGATTTATGTATGCAACGGTATGTACAAGGCCGTACATTTCACATGCAGTTAGTATGGTCAGCCGTTATATGCATTGTCCTGGTAAGGGACATTGGCAAGCTGTGAAATGGATTTTGAGGTATCTTTATGGTACAATTGATGTTGGCTTGGAGTTTGTAAAGGATGGAAATAACAATCAGTTGTGTGTTGGGTATGTGGATTCTGACTATGCTTTGGTGATTTGGACAAGAGACGTTCAACTACAGGGTATGTATTTACCGTAGCAGGGGTACCAGTTAGTTGGAGATTAATTTTGCAGTCTACTGTGGCTCTCTCAACTACTGAAGCAGGGTATATGGCAGTGACAGAGGCATTTAAGGAGGCTATATGGTTACAAGGTTTGCTAGATGACTTAGGAGTTGTGCAAGACCAACTGCCTGTGCATTGTGATAGTCTAAGTGCAATTTATTTGGCTAAGAATCAAGTGCATCATGCAAAAACTAAACATATAAACGTGCGATTTCACTTTGTGAGAGAAATTCTGGAAGAATAAGACATTCTACTTGTGAAGATCGATACCAAAGACAATCCAGCTGATATATTGAATAAAGTAGTATCTGGGATCAAGTTTCGACATTGTTTGAAATTGATCCACATCCTTCCTGTTTGGTAAGAGTCCCTTTTGGGGTAGAGGTTCTTGGGAACTGGTGGAGGCCTTCTAGCAAGGCCATTTCAGAGAACTACGGTTGAGTTTGATTCCCATTGAGGATACGTAAGCGACCAGTGATGGTTCAATCGACGTTGTAAGATGGAGGTGATTTTGTCTATTGATCGTCTCATGCATGAATGCATGATCCGAGGTGGAGAATTGTTGGTAGGAAATCTAGTCGGTTTGGGAGACCAATTACTAGTGTCCTAAGTATAGTAACTTAAGAGCTAGGTTTGTCTCTTAGAGTTAAGTTAGGAAACCATATACTTGTAGGAAAGTAATCCTTGTTAAGAATGTGTCTAGTCCTATTGATATGTATAAATAGCCATAGAGAGAACTAGAGAAAACGCACCAAAAGTTCTCTTCTTCTCTTCTACGGCTTTGTATATTGCTACCTCCTATATGGTGATATATAAAATTGCTTATTCCTTCCCGAAGATTCAACCTCGTTAAATACTTGTTCTTCTTGTGTGTGTGAGTGATTGTGTTCTTGGCAATATTGGAGTACCGTTGTAGTGCAAACTTAACGCTTCCGCAGTTTTGGCGCAACAATTGGTATCGAGCAATCCAATCGTCCCAACAAAAACCAAGATGAAGTTGCAAAGATAGAGCCACCTTTCACGTAAAAAAAAAACTATTAAAGGTGTGAAGACATTAAATAGTTTTTTTTTATTGCATCATCAAACGACAACACCACGAACTCTTCTAATGTTAAGAAAAAACCCAAAATGATATTTTATGTGACATCAATTTTATGAAAAACCAAGTCGCAATTGAGTCATTCTTTACCAAATTAACATAAACATAAAACTAACTTTATGTAAATTAGAGTCATTATTAAATATATCGGAAGTGACTAGGGCTGCACATGGGACGGTACGGGCCGGTTCTCTTATGGAACCGGTCCCCGTACTTGGTGTTGACCGGTACCTCATTTTGAGTACCGGTCCCTGTAATTGTACCTGGTGTTGTACCGGTACTCCGCACGGGTCCGGACAAGTCCGGTCTCCGGTTTTTTAATCTACCCGGCGGATTAGATTAGACCGTATCCCGCACCGCACTACACTTCTCTCTACTCTGTCTTGTTGTTGTTTAGACTCGAACAAGAAGAAGACTTTGTTTGATCTTCTTCATTACCATAGTCATTGTTTATTGATATCCAAGGAAATCAAGACTAATAAGAGTACAAAAACCCGTATGGATCAGACCCCCGGATCAAAGTACAAAAACCCTTTCTTTTATCCATCTACTTCGCACACAGACCATTCTCCATCACATCTGCAGACCATTAGTTCTTCCCCTGTATGAAAATTGCTGCCTGCAACGGACCTTCCATACCCAAGACCAGTTTGCAACTAAAGTTCCATGCTTCCTCCATATATACACTAACCACAAACACCATTGTCGCCTGCATAAAGCACCAGAAATCAATACCAATCTTCCCTATACATAAAATTTGATCCATTTCGAACAAGTTCAGCCTCTCCATTTTGTTCGGCTAAGTCTCAATTCATTTCGCCATTAAACAACCACCGTTGCTCTTACTCGACCGGTCTAACATCTCGAGAACCATGCTTGGATGCTGCCAGATTACTTCAATCGAGACCAAGAGTTCTAAGCACAAACCAGCCATCATTGCCATCAAATCAAGAGTTCAAAACAAACCCCGAAATCATTTCGTTGTTGACTAACCGAAACTGGGTAAAACCCATAACTACCAACTCGAATCAATCATAGAGAGAGGAAGACCCTGTCTGTCTGTGTGAGAGAAAAAAAAGAAAAGAAAAATGGAGGCGGTATCATCTCTATTAGGGTCTGTATTTGGTGGTGGTAGCAGTAGTGAATCAGCATCAGCAGCAGCTACTATAACATCCATATTCATTTATCCAATCAAATCATGTAAAGGCATCTATGTTCCTCAAGCACCAAGGCAATCTCCTCTACTGAAATACACCGGTACATATGGGACAGTTCCTACCGGTACTCCCCCTAGAACGGGTGTCTGTACCGGTCTAGACTGGTTCTCAAATTCAAGTACCGGTGTTTATACCGGCTAGACCGGTTCCGGTCCGGTTCCGGTTCGGTATTTCCGGTTCCTGGCCGGTCCAGGTACTCTCAACCGGTTCTTGTGCAGCCCTAGAAGTGACCTATAGAAAATCTGAATTTTTTACTAATTCATAAATTTAACGAATTACTAATTTAACATGTTGTCCCCAATTAAAATAACATGGTTATTAATTTACCACAGATTAGTTTATAGGGGCTTTTCTTTTTGATCGGTAGTTTATAGGGGCTTTACTGTAGTTAGAAAAAAGTTTTCAATCACTTCCTACTGGAGAGCGTACAAACCTTGCTTTGCATACTCATAATATTTTTTATCGAAAATGAATAAATAGATAAATTAAGACGCGTAATTAGCTTAAAAAGTACGTAATCAAGGAAAGGAAAACTACGTAATGACAATTTAATGAAGTGTCCATGATCATGATCCGCGACTTGATTAGATAAGTTGCATCATCATACACCTTTTTAATGAATTAGGTTGGCTGTATTGTACGGTTAGCCGTCGGCAACCAAATATGTGGAACACCTTTTCCGGGTCGTCCACGCTTCCCACACCATGTGGTGGTCGTAGTCGTAAGCACATGATGTGTAGTCATAACCTAATTGGATAGATTGACCTTCAATGTGCACACTTATTTAATTTTAATCATGTTTATCCGGATTAGCTATATTATCCATGGGACCGACTGGAGATAGCAACTTACTCAAGAAACATATGGGATCTAGGTCTATAATGTCGAACAGACTATCTTATCCTCATTTGATTGGGGGCCATACATTTTAATTGGGGGCCAAGCACTAGAGGACAAAAAAGGTTACCCAATCCTAATTTGGGTCACCCCTTATAAAAATAGTTTCTAAATGGCTAAAATGCCCCTGAGTGATTTGTTTTAAGATTTAATTAAGAACGCGCAATTGGGGGATAAAAAAAGTAATTGGGGGATATAGATTACTTCTCCCAACCCATGGTGTCTGATAAGGGGTGATTTTTGGGTATGAAAATACCAGAATACCCTTTGGTTAATTAAAAAACATTATGAAAATACCATAATACCCTCTCTACTAAAACAATAAAATCAAAAAACCAAATCAAATATCCCCCATTTTCGGTTCAGAAGTCAAAGATCATAGGGGTTTAGTTTTTGAAAAAAAAATTTCAGTGTTCTTCATCGTTCTTCATCGTTCTTCGTCGATTAATCGTCGATTCAAAAATTTCTTCGTCGATTAACCAACCCAATCATTAACAATGCCTCCACGAAAGAAACCAAATGCCCAATCGAACTCAACATCATCGATTCTTTGAACAAAAACAAAGGAAAGACTTGCTAAGATTGCTCAAGAGCAAGAACACGAAGAAGCAACGTTATCGACGATCAACTACGAAATATATGGCTTCGTGAGAAGGTAAGTCATTTAAAACTACTTTGTAGGTGTTTAATTCGATGTATGGCAATGGGTTTAGGTTAGAATCGCTGAAACCCTAATCAAATAAATTGAGTTTCGGAGAGTACCGCATTGAAATTCGTATGAATACAAGGTCTTCGGTTTTGTGTTCCTGCGTTTAATCTATGATGAATACAATGCCGGTTTACAACCCCGAATAACCGAGACTGATTATTCACTACCGGCATTCAATCTAGGATGAATACAGTGCCGGTTTTGTAGTACCGGCAGTGTTTGATAATGATTCGTGTGTGCCGGTAGTATACTAAAAACATACAGAAGCGTTTAGAATTTGCCAACAGTACCGGCATTGTTTTGTGGATTCATTCTATGCCGGTGTTAAGTACCGGCATTTGTTTCTAATATTTCGAGCATGCCGGTAGTACTCTTAAAACACACAGGAGAGTTTATGAATTTGTCACCAGAACCGGCATAGATTTTTGGTTTCATTACGAGCCGGTTTTAGGTACCGGCATTGTTGTTTAATAATTCGAGAATGCCGGTAGTGGACTTAAAACATACAGGAACATTGTCAACAATGCCGGCATAGATTATAGGTTTCACCTGTATGCCGGTAAATAGTACCGGCACTATCGACAAATCAATGTTTATCACTGAACATTGAACCGGCGTGGTTTATGTTAAGGTAGTCAATGCCGGTACCAAACAAGGTGAGTCTGTCTTATATTCATTGCTTTCCGTGTGCTTACGATATAGGTCAAAAGCAAAGGAAGCCAACAAAAGAAAAAAATAAAGATGTTGTCACTAAGAGAAGAAGGAGGGACGGTCTTGATACTCCTCGCCCTCGCCTCCTCGAGGGAAAGATGAAGGTCGTAAGATTCGTTTGGGGGCTGGTACAAGAGGGATAATTTGGGAGAGTGGTGTTGACCGTAGTCGACTTGCAATCCGTGAGCACAATGAGCAAGATGAGCAAGATGAAGAGGAAAGTCAATTAGCAAGCCAAAGCGAAGTTGGTGGCCCAAGTCAACAACCAACACAAGACAATGGCAAGAAGGGGAAGGGCAACGTCAAAGTGAAAGTTAAGGGTTCTCACCTTCCTCACATTGATGACATGATTCCTGACCTTGATCGTGGTAGAATTTGGGGCGAAGCTCCGGAACCGAAAATACTATTTGGATACAAGGACTCGTGGGCTCGTACTATCTATCAAACCTATGTAAGCATTTTCTATCTTGTACATATGTATTGTTGTGTATTTATGTAAAATCTCTTAATTGTATTGTCTCTCCTAATTGTAGGATCATAAGAAGGTCTGTGCGTGTTTGCCGAAACCAAGCCGCGGATGGTTGGGACTTGTCCGAGGAATGTGAAGAGGTCCAAAGAATAGTAAAGGATTCTGGTCTATATGCTTTGGTTGAAAATTATGTGAAGCCCGATTCTCATTCTCACAATTGCTTCGTCGAAAGGTATCATGGTGAAACCGATACCATGCACTTCCCTTTTGGGGAGATGACCTTCATCCCCGAAGATGCTCGAACATTCTAGGCTTGAATGTTATCGGCAAATCAATTGCGAAGGAGTTGAGTCTCTAGACCTAGAATGGTCGAAGTTGCACGGTCGACTAACAAGTTATTTGGTTGGGACTACAAAACTTCGTGGAGAGCTTTTATGAATCCACGTCTGGTAAGACAAAGACAATCAAGTTGACGCTTTAAGAAGAATTTTGAAAAGACAAAGAAAAGAAGTTTGGAGGATGGATGGGACCCTAAACAAATTCGTTATACTTCCGCCGCTACCTGTTGTACATCTTGGGAACTAGGGTATTCCCTGACACCAATGGCAACAGGGTTAGTGCAAACTACCTTCAGTACTTGGATCCGTTGGAAGATGTCTATGGATATTCTTGGGGCACCGCGGTAATGGCACATTTGATGATGGAGATGAGAAGGGCCTCTAAGGCTAAAACCAACCAATTTGTCGGGAATTTCACTCTACCGCAGTAAATTTGTTCTTAAACTTATGTTATTGTGTATATTGTTCATATGTACTCTTATCGTGAACTTAGAAACAAAACTTATTGCTTCACATTGGAATAGGTGTGGGCTTATGTACACTTCCCAACCTTGTTCAAGGCCTATCCCTCCTTGAAGATCATAGATCTTCCAGAACCCGATACGCCTCTAGCTAAGAGATACGAGTTCAACAAGACTCCAAAGCCCGGTAACATGGGTCGACCGATCGATATGAGATTGGCTTTGGACGCAATGAGTACCAAAGATGTTGTGTTCGACCCTTACAAGGAGGCTAGAGGAAACCGGCAGGTTTTGAGGTTTGGTAACGTTGCATTTTACCATGGGCCGTTGTTCCACCCAAAAGGATACGTTATGGCTAATCCTACGCGTGTGTGATGCGTCAACTTGGATATAAGCAATTAGCATTTTTCCGCACGGCCTCTTTTCAATGTTTTGAACTCGACCTGTCTCGGTGTTATTCAACTCCAAATCGGTTGCATGTAGAGTATGTTCCGAAACCGGACCCAACAGATTGGAGGGATAGGGAACCACGTCGTTTGGTAGATTTTAGTCAGTGGGAAAAGTTGGAGATTGCTGAAAACGGTGATGAAGTTGATGCCGATTACATGGAAGAGTACCTGGAATGGTCACATCCTTATGTCGTCCGCCCGGATGACGTCCAAGTTCCTCCCCGTAAAAACCCTCCAGCCTCCAACTCCCGCACAGCACCCCCTACGATGACCCAACTAAATAACACCGTTGGATTGCTTGTAAGTATTGTTAATTGCTTCGTCGTTTAATATACACATAATCATATATGTATACTAATTATGTGTTTGTTATATTAAACTAGCGGCGTCGGCTTGGCAAGTTAAAGAAGATGTTGGGTTGCAAATACCAGGAAGGAGAGGTACTGTCCCTTGAAGAAATGAAGGAATTCGAGCAAAAGCTTGATAGAATTGAAGCAACCGACCCTAGTTCAAAAGCTTTGTTCGGGGAAACTAGGAAGAAACCTGCCCAAAAGAAGCAAAAGACCCAGAGATTTAACTCTTTAGTTGTGTTTTTTTTGGATCGTGGTTGTCACATCTTGAACAATTCCAAACTTATTTTCGTTTGTACCTCGTGTTAAACTCTTTAGTTGTTAAACTCTTTGCTCTTGAACAATTCCAAACTTGATAGCAAAATCAAGTTGGTTGGTTTATGTTGAGCGTGTTATCCTTGCAAGATTTATTTGTGACTATTTCCGGCATAGAAAAATTAGGATAACAAAGCCGGATTTTGGTACCGGCAATGTTTAATATTTAAACATCAATGCCGGTTCTAATAACCGGCGTTGAAAGTATTTATAAAACCATACCGGACAAGAATACCAAAAATTCAATGTTCCTCAGTATAGATATTCAATGGTACCGGCACACAAGAGTATTTTCTCGATATCTATGCTTAGGTTTTTACGATAATTTGAAAATTTTCATAATTCTCAGAAAACCGGCACTGTAAAATTGAATACGTCCATGCCGGTACACTACTTGTTTTGAATAAAAATTCATTTCGAATGCTCTTCTATTTTATTCCTAATAATTAATCTATTACATTGGATTTGAATCTTTTAATTAAAACATGCTAAAGACAATCTACTTCCATCCCTTTTCAACAATTACGGAACCTTTGAGCCTTTCTCGAACCTCTTCGAAGACATCGTCCGGGAGTGGGGTGTCAAGGATCAACTTCATTGGTTCTTCTTCTCTTTCAACATATTCCTTTCCCTTCATATAACACCCATCACACCCATCGATTGGCTTGCATTGGCCCTTGTGGTTTTCTCTTGACTCTGCTAGTTGAACAGCTCTGTCAAACCATTGAAACTCATCGCACTTTGGGTGATTCAAACACCTTAGAAACATTCTTCCATTTTCAGCATCATCAGTTTTTGCAATCCAAAACCGGCGTGTCCCATCACAGCTTCTACACTTTGAATAAATAAAAGGACAGTCCATGGCTAGATGAGAAGGCGACTTGCAAATTTGACACTTGCAATGATGACTCTGTAAGAGAAGATTATATTAGTCGGGGGTCATAGTAGTGAAGATCATATTGTTAGTAAATGTACTTACTTTGCAAATAGAGGAAGATGATGAATCCCCCATCCTTTGTGAAGCTTTAACCGTGCTTGCTTTCCTAAGAGAATGATTTTTGTTATTTGGATGCTGGTTTGTGTATAATTTTCCAAAGGAATGGGGGTATTATATAGAGATGAATCTCCAACGGTCTTATTTTTCAAAAAACTAGCCGTTTTTTTTTGAATTCATCACCTACCGGCATAGACGTTGTTATAGATTGAATGCCGGTTGCATCTACCGGCGTTTCACAGAGTTTTGATACCATGCCGGTATAGGTTGCATATTTGTCGCAATCTCTGTTAAAATTTTTCCTATTACCGGCATTGTAAGCTTATCAGATACAATGCCGGTTGTGTTTACCGGCGTTGTATTTCACGATTCACGACAATGCCGGTTGCTGCGATTTTCTAAAAAAACTAGTCGTTGAAGTTTTCTCTATATAAAGAGAGCTAATTCTTGGACCCAAATAGCAAAAAACTCGGGTTCTTATATATCTCCTTGATAATCTTAACTTAAGAAACCCTAAACCCTAGAATAGTCATCTATAAATAGAACCTAATCCCACATACAACAAATGGCATCGTTTGACTCGGAGGAAGATTTAGCAATCACCCAAGCATGGTACTCCGAAACTCGTCCTTCAACTATAGATAGCAGCACGCGGGATTCCATGTGGTTGAAGATTTTTAGGAAGTTTGTTCACGATTACGGTAACCCGAAAGGAAGAACTGCTCAACAAATCGAGCAACGACACGACATCATCCTAAATGCTGTGGTTGAGTATCTAAAAATGAAGTACCGGATCGATAACGCTCATCACAATAGGTTGTCCCCCCAACAACTGGTAAGTATCTTTATGAATAATTCGGCACAATCTACTATTTTTCAATTTTTATGTAACCAACAAAGTTTGTGTGTTGTTTTTGTAGCATGAAGCCGTGAAAACGCGTTACTTACAGGAAAAGGGAGAACCATTCATGTTTGAAGCCAACGTGAACCATATTGTAACCAAAGTCACTGAGTACCACCAGTTGGGGGAATCGGAAACGGATTCTTCTTAAGAAGATTGATAGTTTAGTGTAATTTGCTTAGGTTTTTAGGGTATCCAGTTAGGTATTTTGTAAGGTTTTGTGGGTATACCTCTATGTAAGCCCTCACGAGACTATAACTCGTCCACTTGGGCCACCAAGTGGTTTAAAGGCTTGATGCACGTGCTAAGTGCATTCGTTGTTCCGTCGACAAGGATTACGTTCGAAATAAATTATAGTTCCGGCTTAGTATGTAAAGTTGTTTCAATTGCCTAATGATTCCGGCTTAGTATGTAGTATATTAATCTATGCCGGTATTTAGTGCCGGCATTTACGATAAGTTTATACCAATGCCGGAATGTTCAAAAATCAGTGCACAACGGCTATTTTTTTGAACCATAAACCGGCTTTAGAGGGCCGGCATTGATTGTAGGTCACTGACAATGCCGGCACTAAATAGCCGTTGTGCAATCATCTATATAATGCAATGGATTCACCCATTGCACTTGATACCTCCAATGGAAAATACTTCATCAACTACCGATTCCATCATTGCCATGGAAAAAGAAAAACTCAAGAAGAACAAACTATCCACTCCGTTGGGAAATCAATTATCAACCACCAACTCGGTTCCTTTATACTAGAAAAACTTAAAAGGAAGGGAGAAACCACCAAGTCAATTGCCGCAATGGAAGAAGAGATACTTAAGAGACAAAGAGAAGAAGAAGAGGAAGCAAAGCTTGAACATTATCGCAAAGAAGCTAAAGAAATCCTTAAACGCCAAAAACAATCTAAGATAGAAGCGGATGTCGAGGAAGAAACCGAGTGGATTAAAAATTACTACATAGTATCCGATTTCCGGAAGATCACCGTCCTTCGAATCTTTTTGGGGTTTTGTTAGACCGGTCCTTACAAGAATAACTACTTGGAAGGTAAGAAAGGCCGAATGGATTACGGTGATCTCTATGTACAAAATCGAACAATTGCACTCATAAAGTTATGTCGCAAATACAACGAGTTTCTTGCAAGATACAGAGGGAATAGGTTTCAAGCTCAGGACGCATATACCAAATGGAGAAAAGAGCCTTTTAGGCATTTCAAGCGGCTATGCTTATTGAATCTCGTTCCAAGAAATGAGTTAATGTTTTTAAGTTTATTTCCTTAAGATTATGTGGTCTATGTTATTTATTTCATCAATTTTCTTTCCTTATCCGGCATCGAAAAATAAACCAAAAACTAGACCGTTACCTATGCCTCCGTTGAATTCTGCTCACCAAGTACTTATTGCCAGAATACCGGCATTGAATGGTTCCATTTTTCAATGCCGGCATTCGACGGATTACAAACTAAGTTATGTGGCGAGTTACAAAACTCATTCGTTCCACTTATTTGACGATTTACAAACTAATCTATCCCACTTATTTGGCGGTTACAAAATCCTTAATACCCGTTTATGCGTCGCTTACACACTCCTTCATTCTATTTAAGTGACGGTTTTAGAAAGGAAATCATTCATTCTCCATTTTTATAGAAAGGAAATAATTCGTTCTCTAACACAATGGGTCGTCGCAAACCCGGTGAAAAACCAATACCCAATCTCAAGAAACCGTTGATGATGGTGGTACATCGAAATCAAAAGCGCAAGAACCACTGCTGAAGAGTCGATGGTGAGGCGAGAATAACAAATTTGCTTAGGTAAGTGATGTATATGTTGAATTGAAGTTTTTAATTTTAGGGTTTATCCCATACGAGAAAACACAAAGTGAAATTATGTTGTTTAGTCTTTGAAAATAAAATTGAAATTCAGCTTGCATGTTTGAATGGCGGTAGAATACAATTTGAAAATCATGCCCGAATATATGTCCCGAATCCGATTTTATTGCATGCCTTTACCGGCATACACATTTAATTGAATACCATGCCGGTTTTACATACCGGCTTTGTTTGTTTCATAAATACTATGCCGTTTTACGTGTTAAATTCTCTCGTACTAAAATCCCACAGTACCGGCATTTAAGCTTACTTCTTAACAATGCCGGTTCTAAGTGCCGGCGTTGTCGTTATGTTAACTTACTATGCCGGTCTTCTGTTGAAAAAAATGTTCATTCTCCGTCCAAAAATTAAAAGACAACCGGCATCATATATTAATTGATTACATTGCGGACCTATGCCGGAACTCCCGTTAAGTTCGATTTCTATGCCTATTGTCATTATATAACTCGGTTACATATTGTCGCATAGGTCTAGAGCACCACAAAAGAGCAAAGGAAAAGGCAAAGCTGTTTTAGAAGCAAAACGTAAGTCTTCTCGACATAGCCGTCCCGATCCTGGCCATCGCTAAGGTCACGATTCGGGATCAACCTATAAGCTACCCAACCAGCAGTGATGATGATGATGAGTGGGAAACATATCCTCAGACCCGAACGAGCCGGTGGCTCTTCCTCACAAGCAGTGGCTTAGGACAGACCGATGTTGGAGTTGAAGCCCCTAAGGATAATGAAAAGGCACCCCAGCCCACTTTCCCGATAAGTATGACATGATTCCAGCATCACGATGATGGCAAACATTGGGGTGAACCGATAAACCCGCAACTCTTATTTGCCTACAAATACTCTTGGGCTCGCCGGATATATCAAACTTATGTAAGACGTTTGCATCTTGTTATTATATTATTTATCTGTGATCAAGTGAATGTAACTTACTTCGCTGTGTTTTTATAGGACCACAAGAATGCCTTCCGTGTTAGCCGCCATCAACAATCGGATGTATGGCCTTTGAAGCTTGAGTGTGACGCTGTTAAAGCTGTAGTCAAAGCATCTGGGTTGTATCCTGCGATAAAAATTATGTGGCCACCGATACCGTCACGGCAAACCGCTTTTTGGAGAGGTTTTATGGTGAAACCGATACCATGCATTTTCCTTTTGGCGAGATGACTATCATCCCCAAGATGTCCAAAGGATAATAGGTCTTGAGGTTCTCGGAAACCCCGTTAAGGTAGGAGATGACTCTAAGGACTTGGAATGGGACAAGATCTATGAACCGACTAAAAAGTTGTTTGGATGGGACAAGGAAACCACTTTGGCAAATATGTACAAGACTAGTCGTTGCCCGCACAAAGACTATCACATTCGTCAAACTCGTTGAATTGTTTGGGAACACGAAGAACAAGGAATTGAATCCCGAACAAGTCCAAAGAACCGCCGCGGCTTATATGTTGTTCATCTTGGGCACAGCTGTTATATTCCCGACGCCAATGGTAATAGGGTGCATATGAACAACCTACAATACTTGGATCCTTTGGAAAAGGTTCATGAGTATTCATGGGGCACCGCTTTCTTGGCACATTTTTTGGCGTAAATGCGTCGAGCATCTAAGGCGAACGCCCGTCAATTTAATGGGAATTTCACCGTACTCGTGTATAGTCAACTACTTTTTTTTTTTGATTGTTGTGATTAAATTTGTTAGTTTCCAATTATTAAAGATTTTCATTGTCGTAGGTGTGGGCTTATGAACACTTCATAAAATTGTTCAAACATTACAAAGGATTGAAGATTTTCACTGAATATCAAGAGAATAGGCCTATAGGTCAGAAATACTTCTTCGACAATACCCCAAGGCCAAATAACAAAAACGGTTATTAGCAATGAGATTGGCTTTGGACTCGTGGAGGTCCAAGATGTAGTGTTTGATCCATATAGGAATGCCAGAGGAGTTCACTTTCAACGGCGTGACAATGTTTCATTTTACAACGGACCGTTATTTCATCCAAAAGGATTTGTTATGCACAACCCTCGCCGTGTAATGCGCCAACTTGGGTACAAGCAAAGATCTCACGGATACATCTTATCGAAATTCTCTCATGACTTTCCTCAATGCCAATCAAGTGAGAACCATACTCTCGTGGTTTACGACCCAAAACCTATTCTTGCACATTGGAGTGAAAGGGAAGAAAAAGGACTTGTGTTGGATAGGGCTGATTGGGAATTGGCCGAGAACGGTTATGAGACCGAACCAACCTTCCTAAGAGGCCATCGGAAGTTCACGCATCCTTATGTTGTACGCCCTGATATAGTAGTTGTTCCTCCACCACCAGACATGCCTCCACAACTCCGGAAACCGTACCCGCACTTGTACGGCTCGTTACGTTGTTGGTACGTACGTCTTGTTCATTACCATTCTTTTAATCTATGTCTATGAACTTATACAATCGAACATACTAAGTACATGTTTAAAATTTCCTTAACAGCGTCGGATTGGAAATTTGACAAAGTTCTTTAAGAAAAAGAACACGAAAGGAGAGGTGCTGACCCAGAAAGAAATGCAGAACGTCGAGCAAAAGATAGACAAAATTGAAGATCCGAAGGCAAAAGACTTGTGGGGCGAAAGGAAGAAGAGGGTACAAAAGAAGCCAAGAACCGAGTGATCGTGTGTTTATTCTATAGTATTAGTTTGGTTTATGTTTGTCTGTGAGTCTTGAACAATGTGTTTGCTTTATTTGTTTTCGGTTTGGAACCACAAAACTTAGGAGTTTGTTCTTTTATACAAAGTGTAGTATTTTTATTATATTTTTTATGTTGTAAAATTTGTGTCAAATCCCCTAAATTTCGTAGTTTTTTTCATACCCTCCGCATGCTCGAGAACAAAGAAACACAATGCCGGTTCTCTAAATGACAGTTTCCGGCATTTATTTGTGTTTAGATACTATGCCGATCTCGTAATCTCCATGATAAATACGATTTTGACAGTAAAACCTAAGACAAAGATTGAGGTTAATGTCAATGCCGGAAAGGTCGCTGAATTCTCCGGGAAGTTTTTTCATCATATCCGGCATTAGTTCAAACAAGATTCTACGCCTGTACACATGTTCCTGAGTAGACAATATAAAACACAACTATGCCGGCAGACTGGCATCAAAATATGATTTAATGTTTACAATTCACACTTCCAAAAAAAGAAAATTTTGCGTACTAGTGAACAACATACATCAAAATTATTCATCGTCGCTTCCACACGTATGAAGTTGCATCTTCTCCTCTGGGAGAGGTTTTTTTGATAAGGCCAACGCATCCCAAAGTTGGTGATTCTCCTCATACAATGCCATCCATCCCTTCCAGATATTGGGATCTAGAGCCTTGTTTTTAATCATCCCACAAACAGTGGCAATGGACAATTTTCTCTGAGTTTTAGAATAACGAAATGATTACCGTTCACGAACGCCAAAACAACTCTTCTCTTCTTAAGGGATCCTTCGCATTTTTGCCACTTTGGGGTGAATGTACATTCTACTGTGGGGTAAAATAATGAACAACACATCTAAATGTATCCGCCACCGATGCCCACAAAGCGGCATTCTCATCCAATATTCAGAAGGAAGAAAGTTCATCTCGTTGTTCGGGCCCCAATACTTGAGCATGCATATCATCAAACCCTCGCCTTCACCAAGCAATTGCTCATAAAAGCTCCTCTTGTTCACAAGTTGTTCGGCCATCCTCGTTCTAGCATATTTGCATGGTGTCATACCTCTACTAACCGCCGTGTCAAAGATTCCTAATTGTTCGGTCCACAACATGATAGCCACAATTTCCATCTCCGTCGACATCATCCGTATATAAAATATACTCGCGAATAACCTCGTGAAGTTGGTCTATGTAAGACCGTATCTTGGTATGATAACTTCTAATTGTCCTACCTGCTCGGGATCCTTATACATCTTCATATTACCCTTTTGTAACAATAATATATCCAAACCATCCTCTGCAATCTCTACACTTGCAATGTCTTCGATATGTGATGGGAGTCCGTACTTCCTTGGCCTACCCCTTCTCCTTCGAACTAAAACTACGTCAACTTTGCTATCACTTTGGTTTGTCACCTCCTTAGCCTCGTCACCTCGTTGTTCTTTGTCACTTGATGATGATACCTTTGGCGGCCTACCCCTGTTCCTTGGAACCTCCGCTAGATCGACTATGGGCATGGCTTCGAATGCTCACCTTGTTGTTCTTTGTCACAAGATGATGTTACCTTTGGCGGCCTACCCTTTTCCTTGGAACCTCCGCTAGATCGACTATGGGCATGGCTTCGGAATGCTCACCTTGTTGTTCTTTGTCACAAGATGATGTTACCTTTGGCGGCCTACCCCTTTTCCTTGGAACCTCCGCTAGATCGACTATGGGTATGGCTTCGGAATGCTCACCTTGTTGCTCTATTTCACTGGATGATGATACCTTTGGCGGCCTACCCCTGATACCTTTGGCGGCCTACCCCTGTTCCTTGGAACCTCCGCTAGATCGACTATGGGTATGGCTTCGGAATGCTCACCTTGTTGCTCTATTTCACTGGATGATGATACCTTTGGCGGCCTACCCCTCTTCTTTGGAACCTCCGATGAGTTGGCTTTTGGTGTGGATACGGATTCCTGGGTTAGTTGTTGACTTAGCGGTTCCTTCCGCGGCCTACCTCTTTGTTTGGAACTCCGCGCTTCCACGAACCTTTGTTCCGAAATCTCACATGCGGTTAGATCTCTTTTCTTACTTGCCGCGAGTTCTTCTTCACGTTGAGTCATTTCTTTCAATTCTACCCTTTGTTTTTTCCTTTTTGTTTTAGTTTGTGGTCTTCCTGGTTGGATCTCCCTTTCTTGGCTCTTCGCTTTGTGCGATCCATGGACGAGCAAGTAGCCTTAGTTGGCTCAACAAGACTTGTCGGCTTACCGAGGTGCCACGAGAGTAAGCTTCAAGAATTCCTTTGCTTCGTTCGTATCCCATGGAGATTGCCCGGGATCTCCCCGGCGGGGAGGGTCGAAAGATAGTTGCTTCCAAAACGGATCAATAACCTCCAAAGGTATCAGTTTTTCATACTTAACAAGCATATGACGACATGGAAGCCCCAATGAAGACATGTCGGGACAAATACAAACATCACCCGGTTTTCCGTAATTTTTCTCATATTCCATTTGTCTCATCATATGTTTTATTGCCCAATGAGAGACGTTGAATTCTATTCCTTGGAGAAAGTTACCATAATGAAGAAATGGAGTCAACCTATCCATTGATCTTTTCTCAAAAGCCTCCTTGATCCTATTGATATCTTGCTTAAAGTATTGCTCCATTGCCTCGGTGATCAGTAACCACATTGCCTTGACCGGACCGGATGAGATCTTTAAATCTCCCATGAGCGGCCTCACCGCACTAGTTGCTTCCGTCTTGAAGTGTCTATACCGGTTTGTCCATGCACGTACAAATCTTTCCTTGAACTTATCCAACCATTGAGTCCGACAATACCGGACGGGCGGTCGGATAAACTTCGTTCCAATCGGCAATGAACTTCTCCAATCTCTTTTCGTACATAACCTCGGTAAAGAGACCAATAAACTTTCTCCCAATCTTTTAGAAATTCCAACCACTTTTTATGATTTTCCGCATGTTCTTTGTCCACTCGCTCCTTTATCTTGCCTCTCTCATCTTCTTCTTCTTCGGGGATAGTTTGTTCTTTCGAACATCTTCCTCTAGTTGTACCATCATTCTCTTCTTAATATCCGCCTTTGCGGGTTCAAACAAGGCATGGCAAGTTTTTATCACATTATTACGTATATGATATGTACATAGGAAATTTTGTGCGTCCTCGGAAGACGTCGGATATTGCTCTCATTAATGCGGCATCGTTATCGATTACGATGACCCTCGGAAGTTGATTTTCCGGAAGAACAACTTCAATTGTCGTAATGCCCAATGATAATTATGGTCCCTCTCGTTTTCCATTAAACACCAAGCCAATGTGAATGTTACCTTGTCCGAGGTTTGCCCAACGATGTTGAACAACGGCATATTGTATTTGTTTGTCTTGTAGGTGCAATCCATCAAAAGAACACCACAACATGTATTTGCCAACCGTGAAAGCAACGGATGCGAAATGAATATTTGAAGGGGCTTGTTGTCGGGCCCTCTTTTAATGATACGCGTGTAGTTGTGATCCCAAGCTATCTTCTCAAATTCTTGCATAACGGACCTCCCTTCCCATTCCACCCTTCTAATAGTTGCTTGTGCACTATAAATTGTACGTAGAGAAGACACGTTAGTCTCGTCCTTTTCCTTGAAGCCTCGAGAATTTGTCTCGGTTTGATAAGTGCTTTGGTCAATCTCTTTACATCCTCGAACTCGTCGGGTTTTAGCTTCGCAACTAAGGAGTGACCAACAAAATCTTTCGGATCCCGATGGTTATGACAGCCACACGAAACCTCACAAAATCCAATTGTTCATGTCATTTAAACGGAATACAAGCTTAAAAGGGCAATCATTCTTCCTCGTACGAGTCTTGTATACCCTATTAGTCTTCTTTGGATATACATAATCCTTTCTCTTGTGGCTATTCTTCTCCTTGTATTTCCCACTTCTCTCGCAAGCCATCTCAAAACGCCTATTCGAACCTTCGGTGTTCCTCACCAACACACACATGTTCTTAAGAGCCGTCTCTTTAGCCCAAGCGATTGCTTCCTTTCGATCAGTTATTCCCTACATAAGAACAATTTCGCATTCATTAGATACTAGCAATCCATTAGTAATGTTCAAGATACTAGGTGAAAAGTATTATTTGGTCACATACCGGAGGGATTTTATAGCATTCCGACGTATCCCGATAAGGCGGCTTTGCATTTGTTGGATCAATATATGGCACCACCTAAGGATCGAATGAAAATTAGTTCCAAACAACATTAAAACACTATGCCGGATAATTGTACCGGCATGCTCGACATTTGTTCCGGCATAGTTTAAGTTTACCAAAACGGAAGACCAAATTTGAAACCTATTCCGGCATATGTGTTTCGTAAGACTACAACGCCGGAAGCAAGGATGCCGGCATTATCGTAACATATTGTTCCAAGCCGGTACATAATTCCGGCATTAAAAAATAATCGATATTGAATGCCGGAATTTAGCTTTGGAAAACATTTATTCCTGCATGGTTTTTTGTAGGTACCGGCATTGAAAAGTTGTAACTTAACAACGCCGGTTTCTTTGCCGGCATTATCGATAGTGATGATACCACGCCGGTACTAAATTCCGGCGTTAATGTTTATTAAGTTTCAATGCCGGTTTTGGTTTGGGATGGAATTGTTTCCTGTATGTTTTTCATTCAGTACCGGCATGGTAAACGATCAATGTAACCATGCCGGTGGAATATTCCGTAGTATATTCCTTGGTAGGTAAAAAGGTTACCTCTGTACCGGCATAGTTTTTTGGTAGAATACTATGCCGGTTTATAATTCAAATTGGGGGATATCAATTAACGGCATGGTCGTAGTATGAATACCATGCCGGTAGCTAGATAACCGGCATGGTATTCATACACCTACCATGCCGGCACCGAGGTTTTTCAGTTGAAAAAATGGCGGGTTTAAAGAAAAAAATTTGATTTTTCGACATCTTAGCAAATTTACTCCGTGTGTTGGGGATGCTTGTATGTTGTGCAAGTTTACTTTCTTGTGTTGGTTCTTCAAGAAACTCTCCATACTCGTCAAAATCATCATCCAAGGGTGTTGGTTCCACAAATACTTGCAATTGAGAATTGTTGTCGTTAGTCAAGATTCAAGATATGCTCCTTGTTGTAGTTGAGATAAAGATTCAAAGAGTTGAAGAAGAGCAGCAAAGCAGAATCCTCTCTTCACAATCATCTTCCATTTTCCACAAAAAAATTCTCTCTCAAAATATTTTTCCCTCCTACTATCACCTCACTCACCCAAAAACAAATAAAACACACACTAATCATTTATAAAAATCTTAAGATTTTTACTAATTATTATTAGTCACTAAACCTGATTAGTGAGGGGTAGATTAGGATTTAAAAAAATACTAAGATAAGGGGTGACCCCGAATTGATATTTGGACTTTTTTTTTGTCCTTTTCCTATATCCCCCAATTACAAATTTTATCCCCCAATTACGTGTTCTTAATTAAGTTGATTAGTGAGATAATTTTGTTTAGATAAAAATCAGGTATTGGGATTAAAATTTGGGGAAATTTTAGTTTTGGGTTTTTTTTTTTTTGAGAAGAAGAAGAGTAGTTTTGAGAGGAAAAACTAGGGTTTTTAGAAATGAGTGATTCAAGTGAACCCGCACCTCAAAACAATCAGGTAAACCTCATATACTCTTGAAATTGTCTGAATGGTGCTCCAAGGGGTCGATTGATGGTTACTATGGAACTACTCAGAGTGAGGGTCGTTATAGTCGGGTGTTGTATACGCCAACGACCCTAAAGAGTCGTCACACTCGTTGACACACATGGCGGCGACTCTAACTCCGCAACTTTTAATGGTGATGAAAAATCGTCAAGGTGGTGTGTTAAACCATGACGACTGTTTATAATGTTCACCTAGAGTCGTTAGTTGATTCGTTTAATACCCAGACGACTCTCGAATCCAAACTCTCTGTATAAAAAGGCAAGTTTTGTGTGTTTGAGTCGTCATAGGGATATTCTGATATACTGACGACCCTAACCAACCATTTATAATGTTAACCTAGAGTCGTTAACCAATAACAAGGGTCGTCAAAACAGGGTCGTCATTTTCAACCTAATACGGTAACGACTCTATTCTAGGGCAAAAAATGTTGAAGTAGCAGAATTAGGGTCTTCATCTTCATCCTAATACACTAACGATTTTTCATAGAATCCGCATGCAAATGAAAAGTCGTTAGGGGTTTTCATTTCGATGCTAACGACTCTTACACTGAAATTTCGATACTAACGAATACAAGGTGGGTTTAAGTTCACATATCTTCTAATTGGAAACATAGCTTTCTTGGGTTTTGATTTTTGGCGACGATTACGCGATGAATCGGTTGAAGAAAAAAATCTCTTCAAAATAGTCGTTAATGGTGGTGGTGGAGAAGAGAACGGGGAGGAGAGGAAGATGAAGAAGAGAAGCCTAATTAAGGTTTTTAATTAAGGTTAACTTATTTTTAATGTTTAGTTTTAGGTAAGGGTAAAATAGTATTTTCCTAGTCGGATTAATAGGCCCCTGATAATTTTGGGGTGCAAATAAAATTTGTTGGCCCCCAATTAAAATGTATGGCCCCCAATCAAATGAGGTATCTTATCCATCTTTCAAAAAGTATTATTCTCCGTGCTCTCTCGTTTGCTGGACCATTAGGTAATAATACCCAAACCGAGCCGGGCCGAGTTTAATTGATTGACCTACATTTGAGTTGAGTCCCTCGGTGACAGGGACGGTATTAGGGGTGGCTTACCCAAGGTGAAGCCACCCCAAAATTTCTAAAAAGATGTTTTGTTAGTGTAATTTTTAACATTTGTAAAATTTAGCCCAGGTGTAAATTTTAATTAGCCCATTAATTGTTAAGATATGATTCTCAAGTGGAAGAAATCGGAAGATTTTGGAACCCCAATCGCATGGATTAATTTTTGAATAGCATCTCGAACCGTTCAAAGGATATAGGGAAAAACAAGTATTCATGATGTTTCTTAAAATCAGGTATTGAATGGGCTCACCTGTTACGTGTCAGTTTGATAAAATAAAACCGTGTGTCAAATGGGGGTGTCCTTAACTAAGCAAGCGTTTGTCCACCTTTAAAAAAACAAAAAAAAAACAAGTGTTTGTCCAAAAATTCATTTTTCTTCTATGAAGTGACTACAATTTTATGTGTATCTATGTATAATCTAAAAATGCAGTGTATTCATGAGACAAAAATACAATATGTCATGACTTATTATGTGTATATGTACAAACTCCAAATATTTTTGTATCCCTATAATAACCTTTAAAACTAGAAAAAAATTGGGCGGCCTTCGGCCGCTAAATAAATCAGAATTATTATTTTCGATACGCAAATTATTCCTCCCTAATATTAGTTACAAGGTGAAAAATTTGATTCAAAGCTTTATGCTCCAAGGAAAAGAGATCGTGTGGCATACCCATACTCAGCTTTAAGTATATTCTTTGCTTGTCATTCTTGCAAAATGAGACAAATTAAGTTGAGAGTTCGAGAAAAAAAATAAATTAGCCCACCCAAACATAAATTCCTGGATCCGTCGCTGCTCGGTGATCGAAAGACTTAAAGACCTGGACAAATAAAGTTCCCCACATTGAATGCCGAGGAAATTTTCGTTTCCTATTGGCCGAAATAAGTATTTTTTGAGTTTTATGAAATAAGCTTTCCGGTGAGGACACTTGACAACGTACGACTGATTTATAAATTACAAATTCAAAAGGAAAACTTAACTTACCGTGTTTGGAATTTTATGCAAGTCCAAATTCAATTCGGAAGACGAGTACTTACCATATTAGGATTTTTTTTCCAAATTAATACATAAAGGGGAAAAGAAAACCATATATTTTCTGCGAAAATAAAAAGAAAAATTATAGAAGTCCAAATTCAATTTGGAAGACGAGTACCTACTATATAAGGACTCTTTTTCCAAATTAATAATAAAAGGAAAAAACGGGTAGCTAGCTCAGCTGGTCATCCCTGTTCCTCAAAGGTTGATGCGCTCCAGGAGGTCAAAGGTTCGAGCCCCCGATGACGCAGTATTGCAAAATTTGGCTTGGAAGGTAGAGTTAGCTGATTACTTTCTAGTTCCTCATAAGGCTCCCTTGGCTAGTTCTTCATAAGGCTCGCTGGTAGGCTAGCACGACAACCTGTTCAATTAATGTAGTAGTACATTGTTGGAGCTTAGCTTGTTAGGCTTCCAACTAGTTTCATGTAATAATCGTTATCCAATAATATAATTTATTAAAGATGAAAAAAAGGAAAAATAAATAAAATCCGCACATGTTTCCTATCTTTTTCCACCTTTTAAAGCATCGGGACGGAGCAGGGTGACACCAAATCAAAAATATATCGCGTAAATAAATAAAATCCGCACATGTTTCCTATCTTTTTCCACCTATTAAAGCATCGAGACGGAACATGGTGACACCAAATTAAAAATATATCGCGTACACCAAATCTAAAAGAAAAATATGCCCGGTGGGTAGGATGGGTACTAACTAGTACAATTGTAAGTAATCCTAGTGAACCGTCCATGTAAATTGTGTGAGAGGCAGTTTATCATGTGGACGCCCAAAATCCAACGTGTTACCCGAATTTTGTTACGTGGACAGAAAAGTTCCACGGACCGTAAAAAAATTCCATATGATCCAAATTCTTTTTCATGACACAAAATTTATACCTCAATCCAAAAATACCCGATAGCTAAAAACTACCACAGTGAGCCAAAATTTATTATACGGCTACTAGGACTCGACTATCGTTTATGTTGGATATCAGTGTCGGCCGGGTTTAATTTAATGAGGTGAAATGTTTAGATGCATTAATATTTTAGTGTTGATGAGTTTGGGGACGGAGCCGAGTAGAGCTCAGGGGTTGGCTCCCGCCCCCTGTTTTTGCTTAATTCCTTACCGATCCTATAAAATTCTTACTAATTAAAAGCAAAATCTCTTAATAAGCCCTCCCTAAATATTTTTTTTGTTTATAAGCCCTCCCTATATGAAATTTCTGGCTCCGTCCCTGGATGAGTTTGGAAATCAGGTCATTAGTTTCTTAACTAGTTTCATTCATGTTGATTTAATTATTTTGATCAGTAGTAATTTAAAAAGAAATGCCAAATAAAATATGAATTTTGATTACTTTCTAGTTTATGTGTCATATTAGACAGTTTGCAATGTTGTGACGGCGTTACAAACAGACTGTTACAGAGATAAAATATACCCTAAAACTGTTGCAGAAAGACAGTCTTAAACCCGAGAATGACAGATGAATAATTATGTTCTTCTTCCTCCCGTTTCTTTGTTGGTTATGGAGATCGTCTCTGCAACTTCCTTTTTCGCTCTGCAACTACCCCAAAGTACGATATCCCTCCCTGAACCTCGGCCAACTCTGTAAATCCTTGTTTTTCCCCCACGACAAGTTATGAAATATCTCCTCAATCTTCTTTGTACGCGTCAACTTTGTCAATCAAACCTCTCTAATACTCCATCGAGACTAAATAAGGACTCAATACTAAATCGTAGCCGTAGAACCGTATCTTATCCTTCATGTATTCTCCCAAATAATCAACAGAACCACGAGTATTTATCCTCCCATGTTTCTTCGAAATAAGATGAAATCTCCCTTTTTAACACATGTTATGAGTTGTCAAAACTTTCCTAATCGAGTAGAATATAATCCCAGAGAATATCTTCCCTTCGACGCCTAACTTCCCAAGTAAGACTAACAGGAATACCGAGAATAACTCCATCATGTTTATCTCCGATCGGTTAATCTAGCCAATTTTAGTCGAAGTAAAGGCCCATACTAGCCCTGTTTAGCGTTTACAAACCCAGCCCAACTTAATTCAGTGATTGAGTCTCTCTAGAACTCGACTAAAATCAAATCCAAAATATGTCAGTCGCCTGCAACCATTTCCCGCCAAATCTGTATTTTTGGAATGAAGAAGGAGGTGGGCGCCCCTATCTATACCCGGGGTGCCAACAGTAGTTTTCATGAGGATGCCTTATCCAATTGAGGGGTGCCTTTAGCATATTTATGGGTGCCTTTAGTAATTTTCTCCCGGGGGTCCACATACCACTTTTCGAGCCAATTTTTTAGCACATGTTTGTTTCTCCAAAAATACCTGCAAAGACATAAAATACCAAAATAAGTACAAAAATGGGTACTAACAATATATAAAATTGAGATCAACATAGACACATAAATGCGTCTATCAGTATGCCTAATCTGTGGCACAATATGGAAGCAAACTGTCTTGGCCCCACGGACTGGTTGAGCCCACTAATGGGAATAGCCATCAAGTAGTCTTGTGCATGTTTTGGTTTGTTACATCGCCACAAAATTGAATCTTTGTCAGTCATATGAAATTTCTCTGGCATTTCTTTCATTACGACATAAAAGTACGGTACCGCCAAAGTTTGCATAGGATGGGGGGCAGTATCGTTGATGTTCTAGTTTGAAGGAGATAAGCCACATAACTGTAAGTATTCGTGTAAGGCATGTTGAGAGATGAAGCTTGACTCCACGAAGAATAATACTCTTATAGCTGGCGCGTTTGAATCTGCGCTGCTAAGTAACAATAATGGATGGTGTCAGCTATTGTATAAATGCCTGGACCACCACATTTAATCGGCAATATTGCAATGCGTTGTTGCAAAAGACCAAACTCGGCACCATCACCCGTGATGAGCTGTCTTAAGTATTGTAGAAAATGGACATCAAAATGAGTTTTTGCTTCTTGCAGAGCTAATGGATCAGTGGTGCACATTGTAAATATAACCTGGATACCCCCGTACAGTTGTGCAACAACAACAGTTCACATTGAGGATCCTTTAGCTTCCTAATGGCCGTCACCAGGTCGATGGTTTTCTTTACCATACACATTACCATGTCATTGCAGAATTGCATGTCCAAGCTTATAGGGCCTCGTAGGAGTTTGACACCAAGTAAAGGTCTACTGATGTTGCTGGTGAAAATGCCATCTGAAAAACTTTACGGATCTTGGGTAATCCAAAAGTTCTCAGTTTTGCTAATATTAAGGTGTAACCCTCTAGTTTTACCATCACGTTGTATTATTTGTAAAGCTTTGGATACTTCCAATGTGTCACCGATAACAGTGCCGTCATCTAAATACCATACGTGAAGATCCAATGTGCACTGAGTGGCTATTTTTTCAACTAATGGATGCAAGGCAAAAGAAAAAAAGCAACGGTCCGAGGGGGTCTCCCTGCTAAACAACCTGAGCAGAAGATAGAGTAGTGTTGCTATAATATAGTCTTGCTGGTGAGGTATAGCAATACTCTACCCACATAGAGATAACAGGACACTGGTTCCTCACCTATATGATGATGGTTGACCTATCAACGATATTAAATGCATGTGTAAAATCAATCAACAACATTGAATTACCTTGTAGATGTCCTTTTAGTATCCAATAGTCTGTTAACGGAGTGTAGAATGCCTTCTCCTCCGCAAGCAATACCCACACAAAATTGATAGTCGCCCAAAAATTCAGTCGTATCTTTACCCACTAATGATGCAGCCAATTTTGATACTAATCTCCTCCATATAGTACCCACTGCAATTGGTAGAATACCTCCACCGGGTTTTAACAATGGGGGTAAGAGGTGATATAGCTATAAATTCACCTAAAGCTGCAGGGAAACAACCAACCAGCCACAAATTGAAAACTACAGTGATTGAATGTAAAAGATCTTTTGCGAATGCAGATTCCGGTCCACTCATGGCGTCCAAAAGATATTGTGCGCACAACCCATCTCTGCCACAAGACGTTCCAATAGAAAAGCTCTCTAAGGCATGTAAAACTGCGCTGGCATCCACTTATATTGCAACAACATGAATTGGTTCTGGTGGTATGATGGGAGGAGGTGCATATGGGTGTTTCTTCTCAAAGATTAGATAAGGTGTTTGCGTTCATATAGGATAAACCATTAGAAGAAAGGACATTAATTGCAACTATATAGTGCCCATGACTCAACTTCTTTCTACATGCTTGTAAGTTACAACATCTTGTATCTTTTTCTTGCGTTGTTTGCTTGCAGGTTTTGAATCGGAAACCTTCAACAACTTTTTAGCCATAAGTAAACATCCGTTAGGTTCTCACAAATCTAAAAGAGCCTAGTTGATGTATGCAATCTGCAACCTCTTCCTAGTGCCGGATCTTTCTTCCGAGATACATTTAGGGGTATACAGATTCAGGGTGTGTAGTTGCAGGAAATCCCACAATACACCCCTCACTAGAATTTACTTTAC